>PVKE010006351.1:0-54721 GCA_004027555.1 Craseonycteris thonglongyai | reverse complement strand
CGTTCAACATTATGTTTTTTCGGCACTGCAATACTACTGCCACACAACAGGCAAACACATTTACCTTTTAAATTAATGAAACAATATGATTCCTCCCAGTCTGTGTTAAAATTATAGGTTCATTTTCTCTTATTTGGTCCACTCATTTTAGGACTAAAAAAATAAAA
This sequence comes from Craseonycteris thonglongyai, assembly GCA_004027555.1. Lineage (NCBI taxonomy): Eukaryota > Metazoa > Chordata > Mammalia > Chiroptera > Craseonycteridae > Craseonycteris > Craseonycteris thonglongyai. The sequence goes on along the minus strand of PVKE010006351.1, from coordinate 54,554 downwards.
ATAAAAATAGTTATAGAACTACAATATCATATCAAACTGCCACCATAATAATAGATTACCTACCTCGCTTTTAGTTTATTTAAAATCGAATATATCAAAACACTGTGATCCTAGCTAACTGTCCCGACCCGATCAGTCCAGCAACTACAATCAAAATGGCAACTTCGTGTCTCCCGGTTGGATGGAGGAGAGTTTAAAGAGTGTGGGGAAGGGGGAGTGGGCACCAGATATATCGGGTTGGAGGGGGACCTGATTCTGGGAGCTGGGCACATAATGCGATGCATGGGTGATGTGATGTGGAGTTGTCCATTGGGAAAGTGTCTGATTGTTACCAACCAATGTCACCCCATTAAATTTAACAATAAAATATAATAATATTAATAAATAAATAAATAAATAAATAAAAATAAAGAGTGCAGCGGCTAAACAAGACACGACATGTACAAAGGCAAAAGCTAGGGAAAAACTTATACATACGATATCACAAACATACCAATGAATATAATAAACCTGTGTAGATACTCAGACAATATTTTAAAATTCTAACAAATGTATAAAAATAAATGATAGTTTTACTTAGTGTTTATGAAAAACTTCTGATGCAGTCAAATAATGGCGGGCGCACACAAATGGGGCTGTGGGCGCCATGGCGCCCGTGGGCACAGGGTTGGGAATCCCTGGCCTAACCATTCCCTTTTGCACTCATGTTGGCAGAACCTTAGTTTTATTTAGTATTCACCCATCTCCCATGGAGTAAATGACAATGTAATATAATCTGATAAACTCAGTTCCATACCAGTAATTGGTTTAGAAAGGGGAAGGAGACCCAATCCTGCTAAATAAGATGTGAAGGAAAGTTTCTCAAGAGGTTCTGTTATAGAATTACTCTCATATGTTACTTGAGTAGCAAGATTTAGTGATAATTTTAGGTTGCCATTAAATATCTTAATGGCTTGAATTTCTAAAATAGATTTATTGAAATGTAAATTACAACTTACTCATTTAAAGTATACAGTTCAATGCTTTTTCATGTATTTATAGGTATGTGCAACTCTTACCACAGTGAATAAAATGTTTTTATCACTTTAAGTACATAAAGTGTACTTTATCCTTTAGTTACTATTGCTCCAACCCCCTCTCACCAACCCTAAGCAACCACTAGTCTACTTTTTGTCTCTATAAAAGTTGGTGTGAAACATGTTTTCATTTCTCTTGGCTATTTACATAGGAGTGAAATTGGTTGGGACCCCTGAAACAAAAGGAATTCTCAGGAAGATGGCAAAAAAATACCCCAGGGTGACAGATGTGCATCAGGCATAGAAAACAACCAGTTCTGATTGGAGCAGGAAGTTGGAAGTTTTGAGGAGGTCTCCAGAAATAAAATGGAGCTGGTATGTTATAGATTTGATCAATTGGAGCATTAAATTGAGAACAGGAAGGTAAATCATAGATCAAGTTGTTAACCAGAGAGAACCCTGGAAAGAGACAGTTAAGAAAAGCCCTCCTGGGAACAAACAGAACAAATCACCCACACTGGCTTCAAAAAACTGTCCCTGCTTAAATTTTATTGGTTCAGGCTGTGGAGCACTTTATACCCCAGAGCACTGTCAAAAACAATCAGCTAACCATTGGTGGAGACTAACAGCTAAGTGTAATACCAAAAGAGGCAGAAGGCTTAAAAGAATGATTAGGGAAAGAGGCAGTCAAGAAGAGCCCAGCTAAAACCAGGTATTCCATGGTGACTTGGACTGAGACTGGGTGGGGCAGTGTGTTTCTGTTTTTCATTGTAGGACCTTGTATAGTTTGATTTCACATGTGTACTTGGTTTTATATCTATAAAATACAAATTAACTTTTTTACCTTACCACATTTTGATGATGATGATTTTATTTTTTTGCCCCAGCTTTAAGATATAATTGACATAGAACATTGTTTAAGGTGTACAATATAATTTGGTAAGTGTATCCGTTGTGAAATGATTAGATCCATATGGCCACATCCATAGGTTACTGGTTGCTGTGCAGGGAGCTTACCCCGCTGAGTGGGATTCACCCCTGCAGGCTCTGGCACTTGTTGAGATCACCCTTTCTGTATGCTGCTTGTGGGGTTGATTGGGCAGGATTCTGCTGTGGTGTAAAGCCAACTTTCAAGTATGTTGGTTCTGGGGCCTCTTGGAAAGGGCTATGAGGCTGACCCAGGTTAGCTGCTGTCTGGGACTGGCTGGGGTGTACCTGGTAAAAGCCACAGAGCAATCCATGGCTGTTCGCTGCATGTGCTAAGCTTGGAGGTGTGTGGGAGAGGCCACACTGTGAACCAAAGATGTCTGTCACCAGTACTGGGCCTGGGGTAGCTCCACAAAAAGCCAGCATTCTCTGAGGCCTGCTGCCACCTGCCAGCTCCCTTAAGGCTTGGCCACTGAGAAAGCCTTGTGGTACGCAAACTGGGCGAGACAAGGAGCTGTCTTTAGTTTCCCAAAAGAGCGTTTTATTTTCTCTTGCACTGTTCTGGCTTCTTGAGGTGGACGATGCCTTGTATTCTATGGGGAGGTAGATGTCTCCTCTGTGACCAGGTCTCCTCAGTCTCAGGGCACCACCCCCATGGGAGAATGTGGTGGGCGAGGGGGTTGTGAGGCCCTGCAATGCCAGTGCTGCCAGATGAAGTACTGCACCGTCTGAGCTGTCCCCAGTGGGCTCACTGTGATCAGCCAGGAATGGTGGTGGGGTGGGATGAGAGACGCTGCTGGTACTTTTGTGGCTTTGTTCTTCTATCAATTATGGTGACTGCCAGACTTTAGCTGCCTCTCCTTTGTATCTCTACCCTTGTTACTGGGATTAGCTACAGTGTATGTCTGCCACTTATGAACGATCTCTCCAGTCCTCAGGACTGCAGATGTTCTGCTTTGTAACCCAACACTCACTCCTATAGTTTCTTCTGGGGCCTGTTGCTAGCTCTGGGAGGGTGTGAGGAGGTGGCCAGGCTCTGTGGCTTTGTTTTATGCCCGGCAATGGCGGCTGCAGCATTTCTGTCTTTGGTTTCTGCCCCTGTTGCTGGGTTTAGCTTTATTAAGTGCTGATCACCCAGGAGGGAATGCTTGGGACCACAGAGAGTGCACTGCAGCCTGGGTCATCTTCTCCTAAGGCCTGCAGTGAGCTCCAAGCCATGTCCTGAGGCCCCTGTCTCTGCTATTCTCCCTCCCTTCTCCCCCATCTGACGGATTCATCCACTTTAGGATTATGTTTTCATGTTCTCATGAAATGCCTCTCTCAGAGGCATTTGTGTGTTGTGCAGGGAATCCTTTGTTGAATTATAGCTGTTTAACTTGTAACCTCAAGGGGAAAGATCAAGGAGACCCTTTATGCCACCATGCTTCTGATGTCAGGCTCTCTTGTTGCTTTTAAATTCTCTTTGTCTTTGATTTTAAATAGTTGTTATTTATGTTTAGAGCAGAACTTTTTGGGTTGAAATTGTTTGGAGAGCTATGAGCTTTATCAGCTTGGATGTCCAATCTCTCCCCAGATTTGGGAAGTTCTCAGCCATTATTTCTGTAAGCTTTCTGCCCTTTTTCTTCTTTTCTTCTTGGCGACTCTGATAATATGTAGACTGCTTCTCTTAATGGTCTCCCATAGTTCATGTGGGCTTTGTATACTTTTTTTTATTCTTTTTTTGCCTTTGACTAAATAATTTCAAATGACCTGTCTTCTACCTCACAGATTCTTTCTTCTACTTGATCCTGTTGGTTGTTGATGTTCTTCATTGTTTTTTGTTTGTTTGTTTTTTATTTTGTTTTTTTCATTTCATTCACTTTATTTTTCAGCTTCTAAATTTCTGTTTGGATTTCTATTTTTTTTTTAATAATTTTTATCTTTGCTAAACTCAGTTTTTTCATGTGTTGTTTTGCTGAAATTATTGAATCGTCTTTCTATATGTTCTTGTAGCTCACTGAATGTCCATAAAAATGACTATTTTGGATTGTTTATTGGATAAATAGAACATCCATTTCTTTGTGGTCACTTACTGTGTTCCTTTGATGATGTCATGCTTTCTTGATTTTTCATGTTCTTTTAAGTCTTGTGATGCTGTCTTTGCATTTGAAGAAGGAGTTACCTCCTCTAGGCTTTACTGACTGACTTAGAAGAGAAATACCTTCTGATAGCCTTTTTAGGGATTCTGAGGCTTTCTTAGAACTTTTTCTTTGTATACTCGTGTTCCATACTCCTTGTTTCCTCTTGGCTCAGAGGATTTCTTAACATTTTATGCCTTCTCTTGATCCTGCAAAGCTGGGCTGTGTGCTGCCAGCCTCCAGTTCACTTTCTCTTGGGCACTGCTGACTGCTCAAGTGTGTGTGCTTTCTCCCAAGCCTGCAGCCAGGCCAGCTCTCTGCATGTCTCACTAGCTGTCTGCAAAGCCTCACTCCCACCACCATCAGTAGCATGCATGAGTGAGCCAGCCACAGGGTGTGGGAAAGGTGTGCAGAGCATTTGGAGTGCCCATGGTCAGTTAGCGGGACCCATAGGCTTGTCATTTCCAGCAGCTCATTGGTGGGCTTCCTGATTGAGTGGGTGAAGCAATTTGTAGGATCCGTATTTCTTTGGTACCCTCTGAGAGCTGTGGCTGCTCTTCTCCCAGCCACTCTCCAGTTGGACTTACGTCAGTAGTCTGGAGGGGATGAGGAAGAAGTGGTTCCCTTTCTTGGTTTTCTGCACAGCTGGGGAAGCTGGGAACTCACTCACGTGCTCTGTTTCCCCCATGGAAGAAATCATGGGCCAAGAAGGTCTGTCTTGGCACTGAGCTATGCTACCTTTGGAGAGGAGTGATGTGGATAATGTGAAACGGTTCCTCTTACTCTCTTAAATGCATGTAATCTTGGATATTTTTGCTCCAGTGGTATGCTAGGACTTCTCTGCTGGACTCCCAGAGTTCCACAAAGGTACTTTCCTCCATTGGTGATTGTCTAAATCAGTGTCCTTTTTGAGGAAGACGGTAGAAAATTCTTATCTGTTATGTTGATGGTGTCATTTCCTATTTTTAATTGTAGTAAATAGACATAATATAAGATTTACCAAATTAACCATTTTGAAATATGTAGTTCAGTAATGTTAAACATATTCTAATTTTTGTGTGACCGATCTCTAGAATTATGATTATTTTTAAACATAATTTCCTTAGAATCTACTCGTTTACTAAGTACTAATTTGTATTGATCATTTGTTACACTTTACTTAGTCTTTAAATTAAAAAATCTTCTCAATGCTAATCTAAAGCCTACTATAAGTTCCTTGAAATTGGGTACTATAAGGTTAAAATTTTTTTAATTTTTAAAAAATGTTAAAGTTTTGAGTATTATTTTCAGTTTCCAATATGGTGTTTCACAGTGTATTCTACTTCCTTTGTCCTTATAAGTTCTAGAAGCAGCTTGTCTATCTATAAGAAATCCTCCTTGGATTTTTATTAGTACTGCCATCTGGGCCTGGAGTTTCTTTTTCAGAACATTTTTAACTATGAATTAAATTTTGTGAATGGTTGTAGGACTATATATATTATCTGTTTGAGCTTGAATGAGTTTTGTTAGTTTGTGATATTTGAGATATTGGTCCATTTCATTGAGATTGTTAAACTCCTGCATAGAACTGTTTGTAATATTCCTTTATGATTATTTTAATGTCTATAGGGTCTACAGTGATAGACCCTCTTTCATTACTTTTATTGCTAATTTATAGTGTTTTCCCTTTTTTCTTTCTCAGTCTTGCTAGAGGTTTATCAATTTTATTGATCTTCAAAAAAAAACCCAAAACATCCCATTTTGATTTCATTGATTTTTCTCCATACAAGTTCACTGACTCTTTCCTCTGTCAGTTCTATTCTGCTATTGAGTCTACCCAGTGAGTTTTTAAATTTTGACTATTGTATTTTCAATTCTAAAATTTCCATTTGGCTCTTCTATTTTATGTATTATATTTCTTTGTTGTAACTTTCCATTTTAACATTTGTTTCAAGTGTTTACAGTGCCATTGCAGCAGTTTTATAATAGCTCTTTAAGGTCCTCAGATAATTCCAACATATGTATCATCTGAATCTGTTGATTATGAGTTGAGATTTTGTATTTCTTCATATGCCATGTAACTGTGAATTCTATTTGCAGACCTTTGAAATGTGATACTAAGAAACTATTTCATTTAATTCCCACAGAGAATATTGGTATTTTTATTTTAGCAAGCAGTTAACTTTTCTAGGTTTTAGATACAAGTTCCAGCCTTCCTTCTGTGACTGTGGTTCCAAAGTTGGTTCAGTTTTAAAGCCTTTGCAGTGTTATTTGAATTTGTCCCATGTGTGTCACCCAGTAATTAGTATTGGGCCTGAGTGAAATTCTGTTACCTCAGTTGCCAGTGTCTTTAGTATGACAATCGGAATGAGATCCACACATATTCAGGTGAGAAGACTGAGCCCAGGAGTTATATAAAACTTTATGAGGTTGTTTTCACTTTTCATTATCTATTACTTTCTGGTTCTTTGGGGCTCCCCTTTTTGCATCTCTGGTCAGAAACTTTCTACTTCCACAGTTGCTCTACCTTTGGTGCCCACTGATGGGAGTATAGAAAGAGGAAGAAAAAATATACTATATAGGTGTTGGACCCACCATCTTGCTTCCTTAACTCCATCAATGAAGAGGCTCTCATTTTCTTTAGCATAGTGGTGTCCAACCTTTTGGCTTTCCTGGGCCATATTAGAAGAAGAATTGTCTTGGACTGCACATAAAATACACTAATACTAACGATAGCTGATAAGCTAAAAAAAGTTGCAAAAAAACCCCCAAAAAACTCATGTTTTAAGAATTTGTGTTATGCTTCATTCAAAGCCATCCTGAGCCACAGGTTGGACATGCCTGTTGTAGAGTTTTGGCTCCTATAGTCTATTGGTAGCCACTGTCACTGTTGCCACCATTGAAATGGGTTTATCCTGGCATCTGTGGCATGAGAGAATAGAGAAAAAGGAAAGAGAACTCTCCCCCACCCCAGGGATTCCCCCATTGTCTCTGAACTTTAAGGGTTCCTTTTCTGACTTCCAGCCAGAACTAGAGGGTTTCTCCTGCATTTTTGTCTGTCTGCATGACAGTGCTCACTTCTAGATTAGAGGCTGCAGTGGATTCCAGCTGTGAGGATACTGGAGGGAAAAGAAATGCAGGTGTGGTGGTGTTGAATTCTGGTTTTCTCCCCCAGTCTAACCTTTTCCAATTCTCAAATAGCTGCACTATTTATTCTGTCCAGGCTTTATAGTGTTCAGTTGGAAAGAAAAGGTATTGTGTATTTACTCCGTCTTACCCAGAACTGGGCCCCTATAACAGTGTGAGACTTTATATTCCAGATATAAGCCTTCTATCAGATAATGATTGACATATATTTGCTTCATTCTGTGGCATATCTTTTCATTCTCTTAACAGTGTTTTAAAGGACAAAAATATTAATTTTCATTAAGTAGTATCATTTTTTTCTTTTATGTATTGTGCTTTTGAGGTCTCATCTAAGAAATATAGCATAATGCAAGGTCACAAAGATTTTTTTCTATGTTTTCTACAAGTTTTGTAGTTTTAGGCTTCACAGTTAAACATGTCTGTGATCCCTCTTGAATTTTGTATATGGAGTGAGATATAGATTAAAGATCATTAGTTTGAATATGGATGTCAAGTTGTTTCAGCATCATTTATTGAAAAGACTATCTTTTTTCCATTGATTATCTTTACACCTTTGGGAAAAAAGAATCAGTGTGTGTGTGTGTGTGTGTGTGTGTGTGTGTGTGTGTGTGTGTGTGTGTGTGTGTGTGTGTGTTGGTCTGTCCAGAAAGTATCCAGCCATGTAATATGAAAAATAGAAGGTTTTATTGAAAAAGACACAAGAGACAAGAAATTCTGTACATAGGAAAGTGATGCCTTAGTCCCCTTCAAAGTAGGCACCTTGAGACCTCACACAGTTCTCCCAGCGTGTCTTCCACTGTTTAAGACCCTTTGCAGAACCTTTTGTTGGAATCAGCAACCGCAGCATGATGTTCCTTCTGCTCTGGCAGCAGAAGCCACAGAATGAATTTTGCCATGACACACTTCATGCCAAGATTCTGCATTAAAGTCTCGGACACAGTAGCTTTTGGGATCCCAGATCAGCTTCTAATTCTCTGTCAGTCACTAATCTTTATTGCAGCTCATACACGTCCCACACTTCCAGTGTTCTGCTTGCTGCAGGTCTTCCAAAATGTGAATCGCTTTCAACAGGTTCTCAACCACCTTTGAAATATTTGTGCCATACTTTTATTTGTGGAGCACTCATTGCATCATCCCCAAAAACCTTACAAATCATCGAATAGTTTCCGCAGAGGAATATTCAAGCTTAACACAAAATTTGATGCAGGTTTGTTACTCTACTTGCTCAATCTGTTTAAATGTGATGGCTACCCAGTACACAATTTCACTCAGTGGTGTCCTCGTCATTGTTCACTTGTGCACATTCCAGTCCACTCTCCTATGCTGCCAGGTTACATCGATGTCGCACAAATCATTCTCATTATATGAGGGCTGTCTGTAAAAATTTCAGCCATTGTCAGTGTAACATGAACAGTTACATGGCTGGATACTTTATGACAGCCCTCGTCTATATTTATTTATTTCTACTTCTATCCCATTGTTCTATTTGTATTTTTTGTGGTAAAAGATACATAACATAATATTTATCATCTTAGCCATTTGTAAATATACAATTCAGTGGCATTAAATATATTCACAGTTTTGTAATCATCTGTACCAAAAATTTTTGAAATCATACTTAACATAAACAGTATCCATCCCCCAGCCCATGGTAATCTCTATTTCACTTTCTTTATATATGAATTTGTATATTCTATGTACTTCATATAAGTGGAATCATAGACTATTTGTCCTCTGTGTCTGGCTTATTTCACTTAGCATGTTTTCAAAACGCATCATGTTGTACAAAATACAAAAGTTTTATTCCTTTTATGGGTGAATACTTTTTCATGCAACTTACTTGGAGATCATTGAGCTTCTTGAATTTATAAATCAGTGTCTTTCATCAAAATTGAGAAGTTTTCAGCCATTAATTTTTCAAATACTCTTTCTGTTCCTTTGTCTTTTTCTCTGCCTTGTGGGATTCCCACAGTTCATACGTTGATCTGCAACTTACTTGGAGATCGTTGAGCTTCTTGAATTTATAAATCAGTGCCTTTCATCAAAATTGAGAAGTTTTCAGCCATTAATTTTTCAAATACTCTTTCTGTTCCTTTGTCTTTTTCTCTGCCTTGTGGGATTCCCACAGTTCATACGTTGATCTTCTTGATAGCATTCTTTTTTCTTTCTGTTCTTCAGACTTGATAAATTCGGTTGTCCTACCTTCACTGCTTCTTTCTTTCTGTTGATGGAATCTGCTGTTGTAACCCCTCATTTCAGTTATATTTTTCAGCCTCAGAATTCCATTTAGTTACTTTTTGTAATGTCTTTGTTCTTTAGTGATATTCTCATTTTGTATATATGGTGTTTTCTTATCATTATCCACATCTTCCTTTAGCTCTTCAAGTCTCTTTAGGACAGATCTTAAAAAGCCTTTTGTAAGTCCAATGTCTGGGCTTCCTCAGGGTCAGCTTCTGTCAGTTAATTTTGCTCCTTTGAAAGGGCCATGCATGCTTTACTGTTTCTTCATATGCCCGTGATTTTTTTTAAAAACTGCACATTTGAATCTTTCAATGGGAATCTGATTCTTTCCCTTCCCCAGAATATGCTGCTTGTTTGTTTGAATTGTTGAAAGGTATCTTTCTGGTAGGGATTAGTCCTAGGCGAAAGCTTAAGGACTGAAGGTCTTCTCAGGTCATTTTTGAGCCTGTATTTTCTGAGCACATGTAGTGACTCTCTAAATTCCTTGATATATGTGGTTGCTTTTGAATGTCCTAATCCTTAAATGACTGGCCACCAAATTTTAAAAAGCCAAATGTGCTGTTCCTTTAAATCCCTTGGAAGCAGTTTCAGTCAATTAGGTTTGAAACAATGGTGGCCAGACTCTGTACTAACCAAGGTTTCCTCTGGAAGCTGTGAGCTTTTAAATAGACCTGAGAGTTTCAAAATAGTCCAGTTTCTTACAGAACAATTGTTGTCTAAGTAGAGAGGCGGGTTTTCAATGCTTCCTATCCCTCCAGCTTCCCTGAGGTCACTCTAGTATAGTCTTTTATTACCGTATTTTCCGGCGTATAAGACGACCGGGCGTATAAGACGACCCCCTAATTTTACAGTTAAAACATAGGTTTAGGCCTATATTCGCTGTATAAGACTACCCCCCACTTCCGAGGCTGTAGTCTTATACAGCAAATATAGGCCTAAACCTATGTTTTAACTGTAAAATTAGGGGGTCGTCTTATACGCCCGATCGTCTTACATGCCGGAAAATACGGGTAAGTTTTTTCTCAGCTGTCCTAGAAGGAACCAAGAAAGGAAGTGTTCACCACCTGGACCAATGCTTTAAAGAAGAGTGTTCCTTACTTAGATCAGAGTAATGAGGCAGTAGGCAAGAACACACAGATTGTGGAAAATCAGAAGGATAAAATTTAGGCTACCAGAGCAATCATGTTGCTTCACTTGAAGATTGTCCTTCTTAGGACTAAAATTCTGATGTTCTTGGGCTTTATTTCACTTATGATGAATCCCCCCTTTCCAAAGGCCTGTCTTCAACTGCACACAGACAGCAATTTGGGGGTAGTGCACTGAAGGCAACCTTCTCCTGACTATTGAGAGTGTTTGTCAAATGTATTCAAAATGAATATAAAGATGAATCACAGAAAATCCCAGTTCTCTAGTGACTATCAGTTAGATTGGACAGCTGGCCATCACCAACATTCCTTAAAGTAGAGTGTATACCCTCTCCTATTAGTGTCTAGTACATTCTGCTTTGATCCTAGAAAGTAGTGATTTTATGTGATTATTTTTTAAATCTAGTGCATCTGTGCCCAATAAATGTTTAGTGGATTAATGTATTGGTTGGGGATACTGTGGTAAGTTTGATATAAAAATTTACTGCTAGGCTCCTCATGTGAACCTAACAATCACATAGTGCAAATACATGTATGAATATTTTCAAACATATGTGTAAGTAGTTCCTAGACCAGTGATTCTCAAACCTTGCTACGCATCAGAATCACCTGAGGAACTTTCCCGAGGCCTGATTCCTCTTATGTTCCAACCACAGAGATTGTTTTACGAAGTCTGGGGTGGAAGCCAGGAATATATACTAAGAGTGCCAAAAAATATATATACTCATTTTAAGAGATGTCATCTATGTATTACTTTTCAAAGTTGAATTGAATTATGGTAGCAATGTGTACTATGACGTTTGTTCAAACCGTGGCGTAAATCAAATGAATGCTAGTGTCACCAGGCAGGATAGTCAAAGAAAATGGCAGGAGCAGTTGTCATTGAAGGAGCACAAGACAATTTTTGAAGTGGTATTTGAAATTCAAGAATGTTGTGGAAGTACAACAGCAATGCAGGCATGCATATGTGACAGAACCTCCAACATGCATAACCTCTGCATGCATTTGTGATAAGTTTGAGACACATGGTAAATTGAAATGGCATGCAGTGTTACAAGTGGGCACTTTGGTCAACGTTGCTCAAGCAGTAGTTCATTGTAATCAGAAGTGTCTGGACATTTATGGTAAGAGCTTTGAGCACCTCTTGTAATTGCAGGAGTCAAACGTGACTTGTATTCATCTTTTGTTATTAGTATATAATATTACAGTTTTAATAGGGTTTTTTTTTTCCTTTCTTAAAATGTGTATCCATTTTTTGGCACCCTCTGTTTTTCAAAAGCTGCCTGGGTAATTCTGATATGCAGCCAGAGTAGAGAACCACAACCTTTGACTACCTAAGGAAATCCAGCAGTCAAAATAAAGGAATGAAGTGTCTTCTATTCTTTAGGGAGATTCTGGGTTAGGCAGCATAGCATACAGTCAATAGCACTAATTTTGGAGCTTAGAGATTGGGTTCCAGTCTCTGTATAGCCACCTCCTAGCTGTTAGCCTTTCACATGGTACCTAATCTTTCAGCACTTTAGTTTACAAAATAGGGGCTATAGGGTTACTACGAGGATTTATGTAAAGCCTATTTACACTACCGGTACTATAGCACACAAAAATGTAGTCCTTATTTATTCTGGTGTGCAGCCGTGCCCCTGGAATAATCTGCATGCGAAAGTCTACTGAAGTATACCTTCTTCAGCCAGCTCTTTCGGAAACCGGGAGGACCCGGTCCCTCCGCCCCGTGAAGGGCTCCAAAGCTATCTAGGAGGGAGGGGACTATTGGTTAGCGCGGGCTTGCTGGGCTTGGGTACCGCCCTACGCGCGGCCACCAGAGGGCGCTCAAGCTCCCCAAGCTCAACGCACGCCCGAAGGTGCCCCTGCGCGTGCTCACGCGGGGCTGCGCGCGCCGTCCTAGCTTTCCCCTGCATCCTCCATGGTGGCTACCCCGAAGCAACCCGCTGTGGCTGGGGACGGCCGCGCTTTGGGGACAAGAATCTTCCCGCGTCTCTGGGTTCTGCTTGGCACTGCTTCGTTCCCTGGGCAGATCTGGGGCGGCAAGTATTCGTGTGTCCATTGCTCTGCTGCCTGGGAGGTACGCCGAGGCTGAAGCCGGCGTAGCGTTTGAGCCGGCTGGGGCCTGAGCCCAACGGGACGCCGTCCTTACCCGGATGTTACGATGGCTGATCGGGGGAGGCCGAGAACCTCAGGGACTGGCCGAGGTAAACCCCCCGGGAGGAGTCTGCCTGCGCCCGCCCGCGGAGGTTTCTGTCTCAACCTGGATCCAGGATCCACACAAAGGCGAGCTGGGCGGAGGCGGGGCTTGTGTGTGTCCTGGGGGCGGGGTCTCCATGCGGGAGGTGGGGGGCGGGGAGGTGGCTTTTTCAGCAGCTGCTCTGCTCGGGATTCTCCTAAGATCCTGAGGCTTAAACTCGGTGTCCATGCTTCAAGTCTTCTCCCTAAAGCTAAGGTGACCAACCATCCTCCTTTAGGGAGCACAGTCCTTTTGGAAGTTATGTCCTCCCTCGTAAAGTGTCCTAGATGTCCTCCTTTTCGATATGTAATACTGGGTGTTCTCCTTTTCTGTTTTTTGAGGGTTTTTTTTTGGTTCTGCAGTCGATTTTTTTGTTTGTTTTTGTTCTGCAATCGATTTCTCTCTTTTTTTTTTGGTTCTGCAATCGATTTCTTTTTTTATTATTGTTAAATTTATTGGGGTGACATTGATTGGTAACAATTAGTTTCCAGATGTACAAGTCCACATCACATCACTTATGCTTCGCATTGTGTGCTCACTACCCAGAATCAGCTGTCCTCCTTTTCATTGGAAAAATGTTGGTCACCTTACTAAAGCCAATCTCATTTCAATTTTAAAAAGTATCTGACTTTCTGTAAACAAGTAGTGACTGCAACTGTGCACTTTTGGTTAATTTGAATTGGTGTCACTTCCCCAAATTAACTGATGCTTGCTCAGGGACTGTAAAGTTAATTTGCTTTTTTAAAAATTCAAGAACAGAAAAGACATAATTATTTTTAAAAATTAATCATTTTCTTCAAGCCAAGAAGATGATCTTCTAATTGACTTGCTATTTTTGGTTCCACAGTCGCGTTTTCTTCATGAGTCTGAATGGCTGAATAGACTGTAATGAGATTTATATTTGAAATGTTGCAAATAAAGTAGTTTTGGAACCTTAAAAGTGCTGAGGTCTGCAATTTATTTCATATGCCACCCAAGAATAGAATTTGTGTTGAATTCCTTTTTATTCCTCGTAGGAAATATTTAATTGTTAAAAATAAAAACCTTGAATTATGAGTCAATGGCCTTACTTCTCAGTCTTAACTTCCTCATATCTCTGCAGTTGAGTCTTATTCTCTTTAAGTGTTTCTTATTTGAAGTTAGGCTTATTTCAGTTACGTCAAAATCTTAAAGATTATGGAAAAATTATGGGAATTTGAGTAGTCCATATAGATGTATATGCAATTCTATATACCGGGTAAACCCAGTTATTTGATGAATCAGAGAATATGATTAACCAATTCTGCCAAGCTTTTTATTTTGGAGAGGTGTTTCATATTTTTCAGATTCTCACTTCTGCCTTTCTAATACTGCTAGAAGGGAGATGGGATAAATAAAAAATTACTGCTTTGTAGTGAATTTTTTTTTAAACATTTATTGCATGTTAAGTTGTACATTTCTTCATGTAAAAGTACTTCAGTTGTGTAGTTGCTGCGAATTTGTACATTATCAGAACCAATGACTTTCCCTAATATATGCAAGAACTTTGAACCCCGGCTTCTAGTTTAAGCAGTGTTTCTCTGCTGTGATAATTTTGTCCCTTGGGGGACATTTGGCAATATCTGGAGACATTTTGTATTGTCACAGTTCGATGTGGGAGTGAATTTCTATTGGTATCTAATATGTAGAAACCAGAGATGCTGCTGAACATCCTACAGAGTGCAGGACAACCTTTAATAACAATTATTTAGTCTAAAATGTCAGTAGTGTCAAATATGAAAAACTGCAATTTAGAAATTAAGAACAGAGGTCTTATGAAATAGTACTGGGTTTGACTAGAGAAATGGGGTTAATAAGCCCTACCTTAAGGAATCGAGTGAGTTAGTTATATGCCGTCTGTAATTTGCACAGTGTTTGGCTTATGTGCTAATACCTAATACTTTGTGTTATTATTTATCTTTATCGGTATTGTCCAAAATTGAATTCATTGACTCTAAATGACTTACCCGACCTGCAGTTTTGTTCCAGCCAAGTTTCAATTGAGAAACATCCATTCTGAAATATTGAGTTGGATTGCCCCATTAATTTTTTAGGTCAGGATTATTGAGGTATAATTTCAATAAAATAAAATTCACCCTTTTTTGTAAATTTATTGTGACTTCAAAATATAATTTATGTTGTGGATTTGTGATAAGAGAAATATTTTGTGTTAAATTAGTTTATAATAGGGGAATTAATATGTAGTATTAGAAAGTGATTATCTTACAGTTGTTTAAATCTTGTATTCTTAGATGTATACAATGCAGTTTTATTCCAGTATGGCCTTATAAAGTGTTTTATCTCTTTCTTTTGTTTTGACTCCCCCCCCCCCACCCCATACAAGAAATCTCCTGTCCAGACAATAGGTGAAGAGCAAACGCAGAATCCCTACACTGAACTGCTTGTGCTGAAAGCTCATCATGATATTGTACGATTTCTGGTGCAGTTAGATGACTACAGGTAAGGAACTCTAGTTGTTCAGTTGACTCCTATTTGGAAAGAATTGGGGGTGGCAGGGATTCTGTGTTTTAAAAAACTTCAAAATTAATCCATCTTTTCTAAAAATTTAAAAACTGATTACTTAGTAACACTTAGAAATTGACCTTTGCATCTTGATGAAATATGTTTCTGAAGCCTTTTTTGCTCAAAAATCAGGATGTCTTATCTGGTGATTTGATGGTTATTTTTGTTTGAGTTTTCTTTTTTTGTTTGTTTGTTTCTTGGACAGCTCAAATATTTTTGATAGTCTGGAGGAAGTACATGACTTTGCAATTTGGTTGAGGTTACAGTTGCACGTTAAAGTGAATCTAAGTTTGAGATATAAATATGGGAAATGTTTAAATATCAGGTACCTACAAGGAATGTGCTATCTTTAGTAGAAAGTAAGTACTTAATCTGAATTTTTTGTTATTGATGAAATCTCTTTAAAATGAATATTATTCAACATAGGAAATAGAGTCAGTCTCCTAACAACTATTTAAGGTGATCAATGGTTACTAGAATTATTGTGGTGATCACTTTGTAAGATATATAAATGTTGAATCACTATTGTACACGTGAAACTAATATAAAAATTGTATGTCAACAATAAGTCAAAATTTAAAAAATATAAAATTTACATTATTCTGTACTTCTTTGATAACATGTATGATACTGTATTAAATATTAACTAATAGAGATGAAGATGTGTAGGTCTTAGGACTGTAGATTTAGCTTATTACGGTACTAATCTGTATATCAGCTTATTAAACTCTTCGTCAACTATATGCTTATGTTTTGTAACATGTATCACAACAACAATTACACAATTGTGTAACGAGTATTTATCTTCTGTGGAATGTAAATTTCATGAGTGGGGTCCATATTTTTCTTCATCGCTGTATCCGTAATACGTGGTGGCACAGTACCTTACATGTATCAGGTAATTAATAGATAGCTGTTAAATGAAATAATGAGTCTGTAGACTATGAAGTAAACATGTTACTTACCATCTTCATTCCCTAATCGCACTTGTGTTGTTTCTATCCATTCTTCCACTATCATCTCTAATTGTCTCTTTTGCCTTTGAGTCTTTCCTGTTTGTTTGTTTTTGTTGTTGTTGTTTTGATTAAATTTATTGGGGTGACATTGGTTAGTAAAATTACATAAGTTCCAGGTGTACAGTTCTACAGTACATAGTCTGTGTGCTGCATTGTGAGCTCACCGCCCCTTCCTCCCTCCCTCTTAAGGGTGACTGCTACTGTGATTATTCTTAATTCTGACTGTCCTGGTATGTAGGCATCTGTCTTCTCTCTGCTTTTCTTTCTTCTTTTTTTAGAGAGATTTGTTTTTATTGTTTTTGAAAGAGAGACAGAGAGAAGGGGGAGGGCCCAGAACAGTCTCCATAGTTGCACATCATTCATTTTCTACATAGTTTCATTCCACAGGTGAGCGTGGAGCTGCACAGGGCAGGAACTGGGCCAGGGTCTCGCCCTAGTGAGAACCAAACTGGGAGCACTCCCCAGTTCAGCATGTGGGTCCACACAGGCCGGACCAGGATTGGATCCTTGGACCCCGGGGCTGCAAGACAAACACTTAACTGGCTGTGCCATCCAGGCATCCCTCTGCTTTTCTTATGTCTTTGGTATTTAGTTGCTCTTCCCGTGTGTAGTGCAATTCTGACGCTACCTGAGTTAGGTCAGATTTTACAGATTAGAGCACAGTCCTGTACAACTCTCCCCTCACCTCAGCCATCAGCTGCAATCTCCAGGCTTTCCAGGCCACACACACTTCAGGCCAACTGGCTACACATTTCCACTATCCCCTTAAGTTTGATCATTCACTAGAACAACTGACAGAACTCAGAAAAGCACTATACTTATGACTACAGTTTTATTATAGAGGATGTAATCAGGACCAGTCAAATGAAAAGGCCCATAAGGGCAAGGTCTAGGAGGGTCCCAAATACAAACTCTGGATCCTCAGGATTTGCCACACCTGTGTGTATCACCAACATGGAGGCTCACTCAAGCTTTGAGTGTCTATATAGAGTTTTTATTGGGGGTTCATACATAGGAATGATTAAATCATTCACCATGTGATTGAACTGAATTTCCAGCCTCCCTTTCCCCCAGTTTACTGGTCAAGCTGATATCCATGGCTCAAAGCCCCAACCTAATTATATGGTTCATATTTCTTATTAGAAAGCAGAGACTATGTCCAGCCAAATTATTATACAACAACATGCTCTTGAACTTTTGCCTGAAAAGATTTGCCTCATATATATTACTACCCTATCAACGTTATTTTCCTGTTGTGATATATGGGTAAGCCAAAACAAATCATAGCATGTTAACTTAGTGTAATAATCTTCAGCCTTTTTGGTAATATTTAATGTTGGTATGTTCTAAGAGATACTCTATTTAGTGAGATCTTTGAAACTAAACATTTCTAGAAAGATACAATATCGGACAGCTAAAGTTTTCGTGTGTGTATATATTTTACCATATTAAGTTGCTAGGTAGGTTTTAAAAAGTCCCCCCCCAAATTCTTGGACCATTATTACTAATATTTGTTCCTTAAGGAATCTTCAAATCATTTTATCTAAGAAAGTTAAATATAAATGCAGTATGCTTTTAGGACGTGGTCTTTAAATTTTTATGTAGATTAACTGTTAAGAGTTCATATTCATTGTTATTTGTCCTCCAAAACGTCCTTTTAGCTAGTCTTATTACATAGTTAAAAGAAGAATATCCAGTAAAGGCTGTCTTGTAGAATAATGATCATTGTCCATATGCTGAAATTTGATTACATTTCCCCCACAGTGGTGCTCGTGTGTACTTTAGTTGTTCAGTGATAGAGTAAATGTTCTGTAAAGAATAAAAAACTATAGATAATTATATCAGTTGTCTTTATTTTGTTAAGTATCATCCCAACCTTAGTGGTTTAAAAAAATGCTATATTATAGCATTTATTCACTATTTTGTAGGATGGCAATTTGGGTTAAGCTCAGCTGGGCAGGTTTTTTTTTTTTTTTCATCTGTACCAGGGTCAGCTGATTTTGGTAAGGTTCACATGCATCTGTGGTCAACAGAATAGATGGGGCTGGTTGCTGGGATGCCAGGTTCTCTCTCCATGTGATTGCTCAAGTGCTTGTTCACATAGTGACCATGGAGTTCTAATACCAGCAAAAGGACAAGCCCCAATGTAAAACTTTTCAAGTCTCTGCTTGTGTCATGTTTGCTGCTGTTTCATTGGCTGAAGCAAGTCAGGAGCTGGCACAAATTCAGTAAGTGGATAGATAAACTCTACCTCTTGATGGGAGAAGGGACTACTGGTAAGTCCTGTTGCAGATGGCAACACAGGGAGGGAGACTAATTTGTGGCCATCTTTGCTGTCTACCACAGTGAATCTAAATGTCTAGAATAGATGAAAAGGCCTACTTTTTGGCTTTTGCAATAAGTGGAGATACTACTGCATGAATCACCTTTAATTCTTTGTACTCAAGTATTCACTGTGTCAAAATTTTCATATAATCAGGCATGAAGTTTTTTAGTCATAGACCTGTAGAACTTTCAATCTGTGTTTTGTTTTTAAAAATCAAATTCTGCAGTGTACTAAAAAAACTGAAAAAGGAGCCAATATTGGTAATAAAAACATTTAAAAAATCTATAAACTATATAAATATTTATCATAAAAAAATAGAATTAAGAACTCAACATATTTTTAACTTAATAGTTCAGTTTAGACTTATCTTTACCATTGTATATGAACATTGTGCATTGTCAAATTACCAATATGCCTTAAATAATATTAATTATATTTTTTATGTTTTTATTTAGTTTTGTAGACATTACATTCTAGTTTTTTGGTCAGCTGCCGTAATCCAGGTTTCACGCTTCAGGTCTTTAGATAATATCAGTTTATTGAGAATTTTGCCGAAGGATTTTCTTGTTTTCTTGGTGGCTCAGCTAAAATCAGTGAGTGGAAAATTTTCTTAGATTGGTTTTTGAAGATACCAAATAAATCCTATATAACCTAACAGACAGCTGCCTTTTCTTTTCTTCTTTAGTGTTTTTTGAACATGAAGTGAGGGTCATATTGATTGGGAGCTCACTAAAGAAGGCTAAGCCTTAGCAAGAGTCTTCCAAAAAATGGACTGTGTGAAAATTTCATGTAATACTCTAGCATTTGACACATTGAACTAAACTTGAGTTCATAACACATTTTAAGAATAGTTTTCTCTGTTGCTCATTTGACCATTCCCCGCTACTTCAGGAAACAGACAAGGTTATGTAGGATGGAGATCATGACTGGAAAAGAATCAGGTGACCCATGAAATGCCAGACTGGAGAACAAAATGTGCTCCTAGGATGGCTGGTGAAGCTGTATATTCACAAGGAAGTAAATAAACTCAGCACGGGTTGAGAATTCCCTAACAGCAAATAATGTGTTACATCTTTACAAAAATATTCTTAAGCTAATAACTTTCTCACAACATTCAGAGAAAAGAAATCAATAGTCAAGATGATTTCAGTCCTCCTAATAACCTGGGCTTCCTGCGAAGCAGACAGTAAAATGGAGCTAAGCATGCAGAAGGTTTATTAGAGAGAAAGACCAATGAAGGGAAAAGGGAGAAGATAGGATTAGACAAGGGGAGCTCTCAGATGTGACAGTCTCTAACCCCAGAGGGGAGTTCTGGAGGAAAGAATGCCCTATAGAGGAGTCCTGTGTTAGATAAAAATAACGAATTTTTTTTCTTTTGCCCTGTCTTGCTTAGTCATTGGCTAAGGTTCATCCAAGAACGTGCCCCTGGCTTCCACCCTGCTTAATCCCAGTTGCTGGGGACCAACTGAGATAGCATGACTTTGCTTGAAAGCTAAAATGGACCCTGGAGTCAACAGCTGGAGGCAGATAACCACATTCCACACAGTTGGGCAGCTAGTCCTGTTTTGAAAGGGCACCTGCCTTTCCTATACAAATTATGTAACAGGATCAGTAATTGATGAGAGGAGACTTCTCTTTATACAAGAATTCAAGCTAGGAAAACTCATAGAATTGAAACATTGTAATTTTGCAACCTCTAATTGAATAATAAATTTAAGCAATGGCTATTAACATTTACACCGCCCCCCTTCCCACACACATACAGCACCAGAAATTGTATTTCCTGATGGTATATACTAACTGCCTATGAAGTGACCTACCAAAAAGTCAAATTTGAATCTGATTAAGTCTCTAGATCTATCAGTTTACTGGAAATATAAGAGAATGAGGTATGTGTTAAATGAAAACACAGGAAGGCAGCTAGCAAGATCTAGATTGAGAACTCTATAAAACAAACTCTTCATTGCAAGGAAGAAAATAAGAAGGAATCACTAAAATACACCTTGGAGATATATAAACCAATTGCAATATATGAACCTTATTTAGATCCTGCTTCTAATAATAAAAAGCTGAGACAATCAGAGAAATTTGATCACTAAGTATGTGGTAATATTAAGGAATTAAATGTTAACTTAGTTGTGATTTAAAAGAGTCATAAGAGATATATACTGAAATATTTACTGATGAAATGAAATGTAGTGACCGAGATTTGCTTCAAAATAATGTGTGGAGGAGGGCTTGGATGTGGTACAGATGAAGCAATGGGTTAATAATTATGGAAGATGACTCCTCCTCCCCCCTTCCATCCTTATTATACCGTTATATCTATTCATACCTTAAAAAAAAAATGACCTTAGTCATTCAGATATTAGAGTTTTGTTAATATACACATTTTTTTCTTCGGAAAAAATTTTTGATGTTTAAGTAGATCCTAATGAAAGAATCAGTGACATTAGTGTTTGTGACTTCTGAAAATGCTTTGAAGTTCCCTTTAACTTTCTTTCCAAGTCTCTATATATGTACTTCTCTAATTTTGTTCAAGTAGTTCTAGCATTCAGGGTAAGTAAAAATCTATTTTAAATGAAAATTTTGGTATTTTTCAGTTTTGTCTGATTTCTGGTATTGTAACATTTTTCAACTTTATTTTGTAAAAAATACATACAATTTTAGTTGCATCATGTATTAGAAAGTACCTCTGGATTAGGTGGGAAGTTGGTTAACCATTGGGGTTTTCTCTGTTGTCATACTAATGTTCTATTTTTATTTTTCCAGTGAGATACGGTTATATGGATATTGAATACAGGAGGGTTTATGGGCTATATTTTTAAATTATGTCCTCTAAGGTTATGTTTGAATCTGTAGCACCTTTGAAATAAATTCACATGAATAAGAAATATTAACTACACAGTTAGGTAATGGGCATGGGAATTACTTATAAAAATATTTATACAAATCTGTGTGAAGCTTTGCTGTACTTTGAGCCCCCGGTTGCCAAGAATGAGAGTACTTTCTCTGATATGTTCAAAGGGAAGGTGTTTAACAGAAATGATTTCTATAAATTGAAATAAGTGTAAATGAGAGTTCTCAATGGGTATATGATCTGGACCCTGTAACATTACTTAGTAATGTAGACTATGAGCCCTTCAAGAACAGGAACCATCTCATTGATCTTTACTCTTAGGTTTAAACATCTGTATACTCAGACACACATAAATATTTAATATTTAACATATTGTAAGAGCTTAATAAATATTTCTTGAATGAATGAGTGAATCATTGACTCACAATAAATTAGGTCTCAACAGGGAGGAGAAGATGAAACATTTTAGAAGTTCTGTTATTGTTCTTCATTAAACTATGCTTCACCTTGTTAAACTTGTTTTCGTGCATTTATAATAGCTTCGTTTAGTCATTTAATTATGTAGTTTCAATGAGTATTTTCAAAGACTTGGTTTCAAGTTAAGAAAACTTGGAGTATATGCATAAGACTGGGACAGGAGCATGAAAAAAGGAATTTATCTTTGTGTGGGATTTGGTGTTTTAAGTTTTTCAAATTTCTATTTTTGTTGTGACAATATATTCATATAATAATGATAAAATGAAAAAGTGAGATTACATTAAAGCTATGAATCTATTTTACAGAGCCCTTGCAACACTTAAATGTTTGCTTATTCATTATTGAAAAAGCATTTTTTTAGTACTTTAAACCTGCCAGAGATAATCAGAGATTTGTTGGATTAGAAAGTGCTGTATTATAACGATCAATAAATATGGCAATTATTGTATTTCATTTATTCTACGAAGCCTAACTTTTCCTGTTTTAACATCTGGATACATCATATAATTGATGGTGTATTTTAGTTATAATTGGCAGCACTTTTTCTTAATAGTACATAAAATAATAGAATGTCTTACAAATTGATGATGTCTTAGATATGATGAAATATAGTACATTTCTGAACAGTCACTAAGTTTTGAGATCTTGAGATAAGAACCACATATAAAATTGGTCTTGCCATTTCCCTAACACATCATGAAATCTCACAATATATTTTGTGCTATTCAGTAAAGAAGAATTTCTCTTTAAAGTTTTATCTTCAGACTTGAATCTTTGGATTCTATTAACTTACAGTACATTAAAAAATATTATATGACTTTATGACAATATAGCCACTATTCCTTCTTCCATTGAAAAGCTTAAATCTTTTGGGGGGGCTTAAAATAATCATTTTTAAATTAATTGTTAAATGTTTTGGGATGACTGGTTGGTAAAAATTACATAGGTTTCAGGTGTACATTACTTCTACATTGCTTCATCTATGTACTGCATTATGTGCTTATCACCCAGAGTCAGTTCTCTTTCCATCACCATATATTTGATGCCCCACTCTCTCACCTCCCCCCTTACCCTCAGGTAACCACTAAACTATTGACTGTGTCCATGAGTTTTTGTTTCTTTCAGTTTTATATTCCACCTATAAGTGAAGTCACATGGTTCTTGATTTTTTCAGTCTGACTTATCTCACTTAATATGACTATCTCATGGTCCATCCATGTTGTCACAAATGACAGTATTTCATCTTTTCTTACCACTGAATAATAGTCCATTGTGTAAATGTACCACAACTTTTTTATCCAGTCATCTATCAAAGGACACTTTGGTTGTTTCCATGATTTGGCCACCGTGAACAGTGCTGTGATGAACATTAAGATTTTCAAGTGTTTTGGGTAGATGCCCAGTAGAGGGATTGCTGGGTCATATGGCAATTCCATTCCTAATTGTTTGAGGAATCTCCATACTGCCTTCCATAGTGGTTGTACCAGTTTACATTCCCACCAGCAGTGTATGAGGGTTCCTTTTTCTCCACAGCCTCTCCAGCACTTGTTATTCCTTGTCTTGTTGAGAAAAGCTTAAACCTTATTGACATTTTAATTACTGCTTTTTTATAGTTCATAATTTCTGTTCAGTAATTACAGTATATTTTACTATTAAGGAATTCTTGGATTGAATTTTCATTTCTGACTTGGAGATGACTAGATTGTGTTCTTGATTGATTAGGATAAACTGACAGTGTAAGATAGCTTATATAGTGCAGCTAGTTTTCAGTTATCTATCCTAAAATGCATAATTGTAATTCATGAATGATCTCCCAACCTTTTATTAGTATTTGTAGTGAAATTATACTAGTTTTCATTTTAAAGATTCATGTTCCTCTTTACTGGAGGTATTATAAATACTGAAATGGCAAAAAAATTTCTTAAAAGTACAGCAATAGACTACATAAGAGAATTGAAAGGCCTGAATAATCCACCAGCTGGGTAATGGATCTCTGAGCAATAAACAATTAGCTGTGATTTCATGCATTATTATTGAGCAATGTTTAGATTTAACGTTTGTTCACTCCTGATTGAATTAAAGCTTGAGGGGAAATTCTTTTTTGTATGTCATTTCTAAATTCACAACCGCTCAGTCATCTCTCATTGTGAATTCATGAGATTCAGACATGATAAAACAATAATGGGAAATTAAAAATTAAGGTTAGAAAGAAGTATGTGTTTTAAACTATAGTCTTCTAAAATGGAGTAAAGCAGCTATGAGTTTCAAGAGTAAATAGAAATTGATATTCTATACCAAAGAAAATTTAAGACCTTAAATTCTGCCTTCTCACCATCACTATATAAATGAAGAAATCAATAGGTCTAGAAACATTAGCTATAATAGTAAAGGTTTACATCTAGCAACTATATTTGATACTCAAGGCATTGTTTAATATTATGATTCAGAAAATTATGTAATTAAGCACAAATCATATTATTAATTTAAAAATGATATTTTTAAATCTTTAGATCTTTTATATATATATTTCATTTTGAAATAAGAATAAATGTTAGGCGTGGATTTTTAAAATAACTGCGTGGTTTCTAGCTCATTGCTTAAGAAGTTTTAAAGGTCTTCTCTGTTAAAAATATTTAGTCCTGTATTAAGATATTATTAACAGACTTTGTCAGACTGTATTTGACCAATTTCTCATCTCCTGAGTAGTCTTTTAGATCCTGCAGTAGGAGATGTAATCAAAGGGTTTTGGAATGGGTACCAAGTACAGGAATTGTCAGAGCCATTGAAGACAACAGCTACGGATGGACTTTGAAACTGAGTATGAGAAATTTGAACCTGAAGCTCAGTTTGGAGTGTTAAGGAAAGTGTTTTTTAACTGAAATAATGAGATTTTATAGATCTTATGTAGGGGTAAAATTTATTAGAACAGGCACTCTCAGGAACAAAGTAATTTCTGTGCCCTAGTGTATCAGTTCTCTGCTTTTCCAGAATGATATACTACATGTAGCTAACAGTGTTTACCCTAATGAAGACTTTGAAGGCATACCTGGATTTTGTGAAACTCAGTAAGTTTTCTAAATGCTGTAGGTGTTAATGGAGTATCATTTATTAGTGGTTGTTCACTATAGGGGCCAGTTATATGCAGTTCATCGTTGGCTCTCTCAAATACCACTTCCTTCTCTTTTTTTAAAAAGCAAACCTTAAATGCAAGTGAATGAAAATGGTATAGGAACAACTGGGAATGTATTTTGTTTCATTAAAGAATCATTTAAAAACTTGTATACTACATTATGAATAACAAATTACTTCAAATGCTTACAGTGGGATTGCTGTACACCACTGTGTTTCAAGCACTGCCTGAAAACAGTGCTTTCTTGGTTTTATTATAATGCAGTCACTATGATAAATAATTCTGTACAACAGATTACATTTCTGAACCCCTTGACATATGAATTAAATTCTATGTGAGCAACAAATACTATTAATTTTTCAACTTACCATTTGGGATACATTATCCAGTATTGGATTCACATAACTTGTAAAATTTTATTCCAGATCTGGCACGTTTGGTAGCTATAAATTGCACATACGGGGAAGCCGGGATGGCTCAGTGGGTTAGGCGCTCACTTTGTAGCGCCGGGGACCGAGGATCGAATTCTGGCCCCGGCCTGTGCGGAACCATATGCTGAACTGGGGGCTCCCCTAGTTCAGTTCTCTCTCTATCTCTGTATCTCTCTCTCTCTCCCTCTCTGTCAAAAATAAATAAATAAATAATTTTTTTAAAAATTAAAAAAAAAAAATTGCACATGCTCCAGCCGTCATTTGAATTTCATCAGTGATTTGTCTAGAGACTCATCTTCATCCAGAGTGTATAATTGTTCAAACCTATTGTTTAAATAGTCAACTATACTTCACATTTTTGTATTCTGTGTTCTTTACATACAGTTTCATTATCTACAAAGTGAAGAAATGTGATATAGCTAAGAAATGTTTGTGAGTCATTTTTTAAAATATTGGTGTCCTTAATATTGCTGTTTTTGACCAGTATGTATTTTAGATTTTTGTGCTTGCGACATTATGATACATAACTTGCTACTGGAAACCACTCCTCATCTTCTTTATAGTTTTGATCCTTATCTTTTGACTTGTGTATCTATTTGTTTCTGTGGTTATCATTTGAAAAAAATAAAAATGATCATTTAGCACTTGTTTCAAAATACAAAGAGGCGTAGGATTTGTTCCCAGTCTTTGCAAAATGGAAGTGTTTATACCAGCAATTTGGATAAATGGTTTTATATCTGAAATATTTTCTTTTTCTTCCTAATTTCATCCTTCATCTCCTGAATCACAGTCATCACTGCTTGATACAGATATAGGTCTTGCACGTTTGCAAACATTACATTGGATAGGGCTACCTTCACTTGAATTTGAATCTTCTGTTGAATAGTCAGCTGTACGAATTTGTTAAATATCAGTCTTGCTGTTTTCAAGCAAATACCCCATTTGACTTTGCGTCACTTTAATACATATTCAAAACAGACATAGTAAAGGGATTATTTCTATAGTTCACACTTCAACACAATATATATATATAATTATTTCTTGATAATATTTGCATTATAACAACTCAAAGCAATTTAATCTGCATATATCTCAGAGATGTCAATGTTAACAATGATTTAAGAAACACATGACAGGGGAAGCCAGGATGGCTCAGTGGATTAAGTGCTCATTTTGCAGCACTGGGGACCGAGGATCGAATCCCGGCCCTGGCCCATGTGGACCCATATGCTGAACTGGGGAGTGCCCCCAGTTCAGTTCTCACCGGGGTGAAGACCCTGGCCCAGTTCCTGCCCTGTTCAGCCCTGCTCCCACCTGTGGAATGAAACTGGAAAAATGAATGATGTGCCTGATTCTGGGAGGTGGGCACAGTGCGATGCATGGGTGATGTGATGTGGACTTGTACATCTGGAAACTACCTAATTGTTACCAACCAATGTCACCCCATTAAATTTAACAATAAAATATAATAATAAAAAAAATGAATGATGTGTAACTATGGAGACTGTTCTAGGCCCTCCCCCTTCTCTCTGTCTCTGTCTCTGTATCTCTCTGTCAAAAACAATAAAAATAAATCTTAAAAAAAAAAAGATAACATATCTGAGATGGCTTTGTATGTCAAGGGGTTAATAGTGTTTGTGTCACAGATATCCTTTCTAAAAAATGTAGTTGGTTGTTCCATTTTATATAGAGTGAAGGTAAAGAGGGATGTAAAGAGGAAAGAAAAGCTATAACTGAGTTTATTACAGTTCTTTTTTCATGATATGAAATGAATTTTACTTTTTACTTTTTTGCATTTCTAGTATTTTCACAAAAACAAACAAAATAAAACCCTCAGAAAAACAAAACACAATCCAAACCAAGAACACAGCATTTATACTAAAGGCTAAAGAGCCAAGAGAAACAAAGGAGAGATCTTGGCTTTAAGTAACAGAGTTCAAATATTTTACAGAGAAAATAATAGAAATAATGAACTTATATAAAGACATGATTCCTTTGTTCCAGTCTTTGAATTTCACTTCCTGTCAGTGAAGTTGTTCCCCCGTCTTGGCTTCAAGCACCGAAGGAATTTAAAGATCATTTACAGATCTTCCTCATTCTGACATTTCTTGCAGTTTATTCATTGTAATACTGTTAATGGTCCTATTTATCTTTGGCTCCTCTGTACCTGGCACAAAACCTATAAGGTATTTCATCAATATTTGTTAAATTAGCTTAAAGAACTTAATCTGCACTGATATTAGTAAATCAGAATATCATTAATAAAGTTTGATAGTTCTTAGTAATCTTAGCACTTAAACATCACTGGTGATTTTTTTTTTTTCTTGACCTTTTTTCCTCTAACCAGATTTGCATCTGCTGGTGATGATGGAATTGTAGTTGTGTGGAATGCCCAGGTGTGTATTGATTTTGTGTGGATTATGTAATAAAGACATGATTGTATAGTTGAGTATGTATTCATAAACATTATTTGGGGATAGACCTGTGTATTAATAGACTGAGACTAATTAATATTTAAAAAGGGATACTTAGGATGAATTCATTTAAAAGGAGACCAATATTTCATAATAGAGATTTTAATTAAGATCTTTTTCCTAAGAAGCAAATGCCAAATTAGGAAAATAAACATTTTAATTTTATTGAACAAAATTTATCAGTAATTATGCAGTGATTTTGAAAATAAGTGTTGATTTTTGTGGGAGACAATTTTTCTTTCAAAATTGTGTGATTGCATGATAGGACATGCTTCTCATGTTTGACTTTAATAGTAATATAATAAAAGACTTAATTTTTCAAAAGTATTTAAAGCTTCACCAAATTCTTCTGGGACCTCCCTTCCTGATTCTTTGATAGTGAAATTATTCTCTTTTGAAGTATTTACCTTCTTCTCTTGTAATCTGTTCTGATGCCATCAGGTCTTCATTTTTTGATGGCTTTGCCTGTGGTGAAAGCAGTTCTTTAACATTATGTTCCCACATTCATGAAATCCTACAACCTTGGAAAAATTAGCAATTTGTTATATTTACATTGTATTTTTGTATGTTTACTACTTGGGAAGCACTTGAGAGACTGATGGATGGAAATTTTGGGTGGTTAGGAATAGCTGTTGGCTGTTATGGAGAGATGGAATAGAGGCTGACCTTCTGAGTGATTGGTATATTGACTATATGTATATATATTTTTTTGTTTTTGTTATACTGACTTCTTTTCTTTCACAACTTTATAAATGTGAAGACTTATATATATTTTTTTATATTTATAGAGAGTAATTATTTTATCTTCAGTGCATATTTATTTTTATTTTACTTTTGACAGATAGAGAGACAGAGACACAGACAGCTAGAGAACCGAACTGTGGGAACTCCCCAGTTCAGCATGTGGGTCCTGCCTGGGCCGGAGCCGGGATTCGATCCTCGGTCCTCGGGGCCTCAAAGCGAGCGCTCAACTCGCTGAGCCATCCCGGCTTTCCCGTGAAGTCTTAGATAACAAATACTTGAACAGTGAGGACTTTCTGGGTTTTTTTCCTACAGATTAAGTTACTAATATTTTTATGCTTAGTTTATCCAGTTTTGTTCTTAAAATCATATGAAAAGAATATTTCTTTAACTTTCCTATGAAATATCCTAAAAATAGTATTTTCTATTAGAAAATATTGAAACTGTTTATGGCTGCTCTTTTAGCACCTGTTTAGATTCTGATTACTTTAAATGATAATGTCTAAGTAATATCAAATAGAATGTGTGTGTGTTTTCTAAATGGTGATTCCTCTTAATTTTGTCATTTAAGATTATTTAAGTTGTGAAATATGAACCTATTAACATTTTTATTGGTATTTCAGACAGGAGAAAAACTTTTGGAACTCAGTGGACACACCCAAAAGATAACAGCAATTATTACATTTCCTTCCTTGGAAGCTTGTGAAGAAAAAAATCAACTGATCTTGACAGCCTCTGCTGATAGAACAGTTATTATATCCTTAAATCTGAAAGAGAGTGAAATAGCTGTGGTGACCCAAGGGACCAGTAATACATCATTAGTCTTCAGCCGCTTATGGCCTGTCTCTACGTTTCTGTTTTAGCAGACATGATTTGTTCTAGTCTTCATTAAGACACTTCTTAAAAGTGCTAGGCATCTGAAAAGGATTAGACTGGAAATAGCATATTAAGGTTTATCATTGATGAAGAAACCCCAGCACTAAAGCTGTTCTTTCCAGAGTTACTATTAAGTTATATAACATGGAGCAAATGGAAAAAGTGGACTTAAAAATACTTATCTCAGTTTGCCTTTCTATTTAGAGAAATACAGATGAGTTGGGCTGGAAAATAATTCACATTTTTTTCTGATCATCATACAGCCAAAGACATTTAATGGCCCTAACCCATAGCAACCTTTTGAGTGTCCCAGTCTGACAGGAAAGTAAATTTCCATCTGCTCAGTGTTTAATGTTAGTATTTATATTTAAAAACAATTTTATAAAGGTAAATTACCTTTCTTTCCCCCACACTTTAGGTAAAAATTTAACATGTAACAGTATTAGTAAAGTTCCAGAAAGTGCTATGTGTGTCAGATACTGGTTTTACATATCTTAATCCATTTAATCCTTACAATAAGTATCATTCTCATTTACCAATACCAAAGGCAAAGAGATTAAGTAACTTGTCCAAGGTCACATAGCCGGTGTAAGGAAGAAGGCAAGCAGTCTGGCTGCACAATTAGAGTTCTGAACCATTATATTAATTACACTGCCTTTATAAAATATTTTCCTTTAACAAATTCAGCCCTTTAATATTTATATGAGGAATCAGGTTTGTGAAGGCCATAGCCAAATGTTATGGATAACTGTAATCTTTCATTACTTATCTTTAAATATATCAGATTTTAGCTTTAAAATGTCTGGGCTTAATTTGAGAATTTTGTTTAAACAGCTTCAAGTGTTAGTGAAGTAAGTTTCAGAGCAAGCCCAAAGGAGTCAGTGTTTCTCAGGCTTCTGCAGAACCAAGACATACTTTATGACACCCTTTAAATGAGCTTGTCAGCTGCAGTGAATTCTAAACAGATTGCCAACAGGTGAAAATATTTCAAGAAAAGATTGAAATGAAGATAAACTGTATTTTGTGTTGATTACATTAAAAAAGGCATAAAGTTCACTCATTTGTTTGTCAGAGTAGCTTTCTTACGATTGCTCTGAGGCAAATATTTTATGAACTCAAGTTCTTTTGTTTTTGTTTTCAATATCAGTATAATTTCTGTAAAAGTAGAATTTAAAATGCAGGTTCCGGCAGAAGTAATGCTATAATGTCATAAGGCTTGCTTGGCCTCACACGAGATGGACAGCAATTTATGAACATTACACCTAAAATGTCATATAGTGTGCTTGATTGTGATATTGTGATGTTACAGAATTACATGCTAATGATTTTATAATAAAAGATTTGGTATAGATTACCAGCTCATCATAAAGGGGTGTTACTTCTGCCAGACTCTATACTTTTATTAGGTACTATAATAATATTTAGAGTAATTATTAAAATTACTATTATAGTATAGAGATGAGTAGTTGGAACACTATCAGTATAAACTTTACCTGTAAATGATAGTATAATTTCCTTTAACGAATGACTTTTCTTGTTAAAAATAATTCTAGGCTGCATTATTGGCAGTTCCTTTTTTTCAGATGAATTCTAAATTCACTCTGCTTGAGCCTTTAACTTCATTAATTAAATGCTGAGGGTATATTTTTAAATTTTTGTCTAGTGATAGTCTTAAAATTTTATATACACATACATATTTATATATGTTTTTATATAAAGTAAATGTTCTCAGATATGATAAAATGTGTATCTTAACCATAGGAAATAGTGTGAAAAAATGGAAAATTATTATACTCCTTAAGTCAAACTAACTTTGAACATTTTATGAGAAGTCCTCTAATTATTTTAAATATGTATTCAGATAATAGGAATACGCTATTCTTGTCTGTTTTGAATTATTTACAGTTACACCATGTACATTGAGAGAGTTTTCAGTAATAATTAATAGATGTGATAGTTTTTAGTATAAATACTTTATGTTAAATGTTTATTGGATTATGGTAGATTATTTTGGAGAATAAGCTTTAAAATTTAACCAGTCACAATGTTTAATGCCTATAAAGATTCAGTTTTTAGATTATCTACTCTGTTCGCATTTTCAAATAGTTTGGTAGTAAAATTTTCCGCAAGCTTGTAAGCCTGTTATAAGTTGATGACTCACTATATGAATTAATTTTTGTAGTAATATAAACACTAAATATTTTATGCTTTACTTATTTTCTACCTGAATGTGTAACACTTATGATTTAATTATTAGAAAAGTCATAATTAAGATGTAACAGTACTGTTTGGAAGTTATTTCTTAACATAATTTTAGGTGTGGAATTGTGATACTGGAAGACAAGTTCAGAAAGTATCATGCTTCCAGTCTACTGTAAAGGTAAAATCTTAAGCAGATATTTTATGGTGATAATCTTTTTGTCTCAAAAAATATTGTTTAGTAAGTTAGATGAAAGTATTTTTGTTAGGTTTTAAAAATTATTTTTCCAGACTTACCTACAGTATTTTGGTAGTATGCCATGACGAAGTAACCGCTTGAGCTAAAGCCGACCCACCTACAGTATTTTGGGAATGTATATATTAAATGCTAGATTGTTTCAATTTGAAATTAAAGCAAGGGGCAAATCTCTATTGCAAGATAAGGAAAAAGGTAGTACCTTGCCTCTTTTTAGTATGTAATGCTAGAAAGACATTTCTTGCAAAAAAATGGTAAATTGGACATTATAAAAAATAAAAAGCTTTTATGCTTCAAAAGACACCATTAAGAAAGTAAAAAAAAAAAAAAAAGAAGAAAGTAAAAAGACCTACAGAATGGGAAAAAATATTTACAAATTATATATCTGATAAGGAACTTATATCTTGAATACACAAAGAAATACATAAATAAGTCTTAAAACTCAACAATAAAAAGACAACCCAATTAAAAATAGATGATGAATTTGAAAGGCAGTTCTCCAAAGAAAATATGGAAATGGCCAATAAGCACATGAAAAGAAGCTTATCGCTAGTCATTAGAGAAGTACAAGTCAAACTGATAATGTGATGCTATGTGATGTACACTAGATGTGTAATATATAAATTACAGGTAAGTGTTGCTAAGGATGTAGAGACATTGGAACCCTCATGCATGGCTGGTGGGATTGTAAAATGGTACACCCATCTTGAATAATAGTTTGGTAGTTCATTAAAATTTTAAACAGTTATTTGACCCAGCAGTCTCACTTCTAGGTATTTCCAGGAGAAATGAAAATATCTGTCTACACAAAAACATACATGAATGCTCATAGTTAGCATTATTCATAATAGCCCCAAAGTGGAAGCAACTGAAATGTTTATCAGCTGCTGAAAAGACAAAATGTGATACTATATTCATACCGTGGAATATTATTTGGTAATAAAAAGGAATAAAGTACTGTTGTTAAATTTTGACAGGTTAAGACTGCTTGAAATATTATAAACGGCATTGTTTTCAACCTTTATTATTCCAGCAGTTTTAAAAGCAACATCACCCTCAGCCCAAGCAAGACTACCAGAATTTTCTTTTTAATCTTCTCCCTTGCTCTTGCCCTTATGCTTACTTGAGTGAATGAGTGAAGGAATTATTAAAGATGTGAACTCTTAACAGGCTTCTGTGGACCTTGAAACACTTTCCTGAGTCAGTAATTAAGAGATATTAATTTGAAAGATACATAAAAACTAAGGTCATACTTCTAGTTTTATTTAAAACTAAATAACTTGTGTATTCTCTATTACCTCCAAACTTGGTTGCTTAAAACAGTAAATACTATCTCACAGTGTTTGTGGTAAGGAATAGAGAGCAGTATTGCTGGATGGTGCTGGTTCAGTGTTTCTCACGATGATGTTGTCATGTGAAGGCCTCACTGGGGTTGGAGGTTCCTAGGGGCCTCACATGCTTGGCGGCAAGTCGGTGCTAGTGATTTATCCGAGGCCTCACTTCTTGTGGATCTTTTTCCATACAGCTGTTTGTGTGTTTGCTAGAGTTAGAGATCCAAGAGAGGGGAAGAAGGAAGCCACTGTGTCTTTTATGTCTTAGTCTTATAAGTCACACACTATCCCTTCTGCCATATTCTATTCATTAGAAGTTAGTCACTTAATAGAGCGCACATTTAAAGGGAGGAGAATTACATTTCACCTCTTCAAGGTAAGGGTATCAAAGAACTTGTGGACATATTGTGAAACCACTAATGGATGCTTAAATTTCTAAACTAATACACATTTCACATGAATTTTGCAGTGTTTAACTGTTCTTCAGAGACTAGATGTTTTGCTCTCCGGTGGAAATGACCTGTGTGTCTGGGACCGAAAATTAGATCTCCTGTGTAAGACTAGTCACCTTTCTGATACAGGTAAAAAGTGAAATGTTAATAATTCTGAACCATGACTGACAGATTCTAAAAGACTTGTGTAATACAGTCCACCTTTATTAGTTGTCTGAGCTAGATCTTCTAGGTAACTTGTTGCAGCTTCTATATTAGCACTTTCTGCTACACCTCACACTTATGGAGAGGACTTTTTTCTTAAACCGCATGAACCAAGGTCTGCTAGTTTCAGACTTTTCTTCGGCAGCATCCTCACCTCACTCAGTCTTCATAGAATTGAAGAAAGTAAGGGTCTTGCTCTGGATTAGTTTTTGGTTTAAGGGAATGTTGTGGCTAATTTGATCCTCCATCTCAATCACTACAACTTTCTCCATATCAGAAATAAGGCTGTTTTGCTTTCTTATCATTCATGTGTTCACTAGAATAACACTTTTAGTTTTCTTCAAGAACTTTTCCTTTGCATTCAGTTTGACTAATGTTTAGAACAAGAGGTCTAGCTTTTGGCTGACCTTGTCTTTTGACATGGCTTCTGAATGTTTTGCCATGACTTATTAATACAGGCATACCTCAGAGAAATTGGGGTATCAATATCTCTGCTGTTAAGTGAATATTACAATAAAACTTAAGCACTAAGCTTAATTTCTAATTTTTTATTTAAAGTGAGAGACATGCAACTTTTTTTTTTTTTTCACTTGAGCACTTAGCTTCAGTTGTAGGGTAATTAATTGGCTTAATTTCAGTATTATGCCTTGGGGAATAGGGAAGCCCGAGGAGACAGCAGGGAAAGGGAAAGAGATGGGGAACAGCCAGTTGGTGTTGCAATCAGAACACACACAACAGTTATGGATTAAGTCTGCCATCTTATATGGGTATAGTTCATGACACCCCAAAACAATTACAATAGTAACATTAAATAACACTGATCACAGATCATTATAGCAAATACAATAATGAAAAAGGTTGAAACACTGTGTGAATTAGCAAATGTGATACAGAGACACATAGTGAGCAAATGCTAGTGGAAAAATGGTGCTGATTTGTTCAATGCAGGGTTGCAACAAACCTTCAATTTGTAAAAAACAGTATCTGTGAAGTGCAGTTAAGTGAAGTGCAATAAAATGAGGAATGCCTTTAACTGCTGAGAAATATTGAAATCAGGGCTGAAAAGAATCTTTTGTATGTTAAGTGAAAATAACCACCTATTGCAATCTTTCTTTTGCAAGTTATCTTTGAGTGCTATATATTTAGTATTCTCAGTATTACCCTATTTATCAGTGTCTCAAGAAATAGAATCCTTTAAGAGAATCTATTGGAAAGCTTTCAAAAAGCTACATATGTTACCAATGGTGAGCGTTTCATGATTTGGGTTTTCCAAATGATAGGGTACCACGTAGTTAACAGTGCTTGTGATTAGACCATTTCTAATGATGCTCCTTTCACAATAATCCTTGCTTGATTTATGGATTAGCAGGGCTTTTAGGGCAGGTATTCCATATTTGGAAACAAAGATTATCTTAGTATGATGCAATGGAAAGAGCCTTACCCTTTCCAATATACTCTGTGATTCTGTGTATTAAGTTGCTACTTCTGGATTATTGAGTTTCTATTACTTTTACTTCACAAATAATTTGATAAACATTCTTTAACAAGCTGGTTTCTACATCCAGAATTCTCTTCTTACCCACCCTTCCCCAGTGGCTCTTCTATCTCCTTTACGTTTTTATCATCTATTGCTACTCCTCCCCTTTCTCCTCTTCTGCCATCTCCTCCTCCTTGAACTTGGGGAAATATAAACATACTGATAAGAGAAAAGATTTTGGAGAGAATTATTCCCTACATTACAAGAGTACTAGTCTTTTGATGGGGTAAGAAAGTAAAGCAAATGTGTAGAATTAACAAACAGAGGGTTTTTTGCCTATACATGTAGTGATTCTGATCTAATATATTAATTCTTTAATTCTTAATGACAGAAGTAAGAATTATAACATACAAGGACTGTCCAGAAAGTATCTAGCCATGCAGCCATTCCTGTTATATTGACAATGGCTGGATTTTTTTCCAGACAGCCCTCATATGTTACAGAAGTTGTGGTTACCCTAAAATAATTTCATGATTCAGCTATAAAATGATACTCAGAACTTTATATTTAAATAAGTAAGTGGAATTTGGTGGGATGTTGAATCTGATTATTTCAGTAATACAAGGAATTTTGTAAATGTATTAATTGATTATAAACATGCTATTTCAAGGCCACTTACTTAGCTGTTGACTATTGGTTAACTCATTTACTGCCAGGGAGCCTGCAGGATTCTTAAAATTTACATTGAGGAAAATGCCCATTTTACATCTCATTTGAGCTATCCATCTTATAAATATTATGTGATATGTTGGGATCCCTGGTAAATAAGTTCACTACAATAGTAAAAATGTTCAAAGAGTTTATCTTACTCTTAATATGGTAAATCAGTAATGTCTTCTAAAGATCTCACCCACTTTTCACAAAATAATTTTCCATGTGTAAGCAAGCAAGGAAGTGTGATGTATAACAAATTGTGTGTGCTTTATTGTTATTATTCCATGTATGGGAAATGACTGACATAATGCTGAGAATGTTTTTGTTTTTGATGCAATCCATGAAGAAAATAATTTCAACTTTGTTTTATATATTTTTGAAGGAATCAGTACTTTGATTGAAATACCTAAGAACTGTGTTGTGGCAGCAGTTGGCAAAGAATTGAGTGAGTGTAACTCTTTTTCTCTTTTCTTTTTTTTTTTTTTAATTTAACCTAGACTTGTATACACCTTTGGTAAAGACTAATTATTTTATTTAAGGGACATCTGCCCCTGCCTCAGTCTTGGTCTCCTCGGATTGCTGAAGTGATATGGAGACTTAGACAATCTTTTTCAAGATGTTAGGTCAATCTTTATGCTACACTTGGTCTAACATAGTCAAGTGGGGCAAGGCAACCCCACTTTTCTTATGCCAGGGAAGGCCATTTACCGTACTTTCCACATTCCTCTTTGTTGCTGATTCATATGTATACAATTATTTAGCAAAAATTTTAGCCACGTGAAACAGCTGTCAACATTCTGGGAACTAGGGAAAGCCGGGATGGCTCAGCGGGTTAAGCACTCGCTTCGAAGCCCTGAGGACCGAGGACTGAATCCCAGCTCCGGCCCAGGTGGACCCACATGCTGAACTGGGGTGTGCTTCCCGAATGAGGTGAGGCCCCCAGTTCAGTTCAAAAAATAATAATAATAAAATAAAATAAAAACATTCTGGGAACTAAAAGCTTGAGTTGAGAGGGTTGGAGGGAGGATTCTTTTGGGAATTCACTAAGGCAGGAACTGTTAAGTTTTTGTTTCAGGAAGCCAGAATGGGGCCCATTTTGGGGGGAGTTTATGCCACTTCTCTTCAGAGTAGTGGGATAGCGGAAGGAGGGGTAGCAAGAGAAATTTTGTAAATGTATTAGTTGAGTATGGACATGTTATTCAAGGGGCACTTTCTTAGTTATTGACTGTTGGCTAGCTCATTGGTTGCCAGGGAAGCTATAGTAAAGAATGCCTTTTGTGCTCACTGCCTTATGAGTAGAATTTGGATGCTGAGAATTGATAGAGTGAAGCAGGCTTCTTAAAAACTGCTTTTTTCATGAAGAATTTTTCTAATGTAGCCCAAAGGACATTTGATATTACTTGTACCACTTCTTCCAGAGACCATCTCTGAGATTTGCTGTGACTATCAGTTGGCGTGTTTGCAAATGCCTGTGAGACATGAGCTAATTGTTGGCCATTTATGAACTGCTATCTGTAGGCACCACTCCTTTGCAGTGAAGTTTTCTTTCTTCAACTGACCTTTCCATGTGTAATCATGTCTGAAAAGTATTCTTTCTTCAACTGACCTTTCCATGTGTAATCATGTCTGAAAAGTAATTTTCTAGATCCGGTGCTTATCCTTTCTTTTCATAAAGTAGTTTCTAAAAATATATAATTTTATCTTTCTTTTTTCTTTTTCCTTCCTTGCATAAATGTAGGTTTCCCAGATCTCCATCAAGCTAGAAAGTCACTTAGCTTTCCCTTACTTTCTTCTCTTGCTCAGTCACCTTGTATTCAAGGGTGTGGGCCAGTCCCTGGCTAGGAGAGAGTGAGGCAGGCAGTCAGGCATGCCCTGGAGCCCCAGAAAGGATGGAGGCTTCATCCTCTGTGGTGGGTTTAGAAGAGTTTTCATAAAGGAATAGAGTTCTAAGGATGCACTCACTTGGAATTTTAGTAGATCATTTCAAACATTGCAATTATTTGAAGTAAGTATTTTAAAGTACTATTAGTAAAGCTGTCTTTGGAAATGGGTTTTCAATATTTTAGACATTTCTAACTTAATGAAATGCAGGGTTTTTGATCAGGAATAGAATTTTACTTTTGACCATTTAAATAAAATTATACCTGTCCTTTCCTTTAGTTATTTTCAGGTTGGTAGCACCCACAGAAGGATCACTGGGATGGGATATCCTTGAAGTTAAACGTCTCCTTGATCACCAGGATAATATTCTT
Organism: Craseonycteris thonglongyai; assembly: GCA_004027555.1. Taxonomy (NCBI): domain Eukaryota; kingdom Metazoa; phylum Chordata; class Mammalia; order Chiroptera; family Craseonycteridae; genus Craseonycteris; species Craseonycteris thonglongyai. Next base: position 15,986 of record PVKE010006351.1, on the reverse strand, counting down.
TCACTAGCTAATGTCAATGGTAAGCTCATTGTGTACATATTTATATTATGTAAAATTTTGTGCTTGTTTAACAATCTGTTATGAATTTCATTCTTGTTTTATTCTAGGATTTCTAGAATTATCATTAAAATGATGCTTTGGATTAGTAGGGATTTACTGTTTTATACTGAGAGGTGCAAGCCAGTTTTATTGATTGATAGGTAAGGTGACCAGATTTTAACATTGGTAAAGCGTGACACCGTTGACCAGGGGGAAGGGGGTTCTTGATTAAAAATTTGGTCTATCTCCCGCCATTCTCTAGCTTGTCGTGCATTCTTTCCAAAAATCGGGACTTTTTTAAAACGCCGTGGGACACGGGACAAATTGTTAAAAATCAGGCAGGACGTCTGGTCACCCTATTCATAGGGTAAACTTTAGGCACAAGGAGAAGAATAGAGTGGGGCAGAGAGAAGACACGATGGAAGAGAATGTCATTATCTCAGGCTCTGTGAGATAATTGTTATAGTCTGTAAATACTAATGCTCACTAGCATTTCAACATTTTTGGCAAATGGTTCTGATTAGTTCCTCTTTTGTAGATCACACAGTACAATATTACATAGCGAGTTATGCACTAACAGTTGAATGAGCAGGATTCAAGCCAACTGTATTCATGATTGAAGACTCGCAGTAAATAACATCAAACTATGGTAAAGGTCTACAGAAATGGGTCCCATTTGCCCTTTCTCATGATTGTGAGTTTTGACTTCCCATACATCCTTTATGGCTTCATAATGGTTTTAATTAGTGTTTCCTGTGAGCTAAATTTGACATCAGATGGCAGGATAGAGTCCCAAATTACAAAGTCTAGGATTTAGTTAGTTCACTTTCAAGTAAAGTGACATTGTATATCATAGAGTTGTTCTGGGTGATCTGTGTTCTGAAGTCAGGTGAGAGGACCCCTGGATGGTTTCAGATCGATAGTATGAGGAGACTATAAGAAAGTCCTATAAAGATGCTACAAGCATAGTGTAGTGAGGGGACTGGCCTGTACCCCCTGACCTGAGACCTGGATTGGCTCTTTTTGAGAAATAATTTGCATAAACATGAGGCAAAGGAAAAGAGGGGCACAGACAACACCAAGTGTGGTCTGCATTTGTAAGCCATTCGCTCACATTTTCAGGTACATCAGTGAGAATGTCCCTCCCAAGTTCCAAAATCCTCCTCCCTAATAGCCATCTTCTTGTGCGACCCAGATGCAAGTCTTTTTAAGGACCAGATTTGTCTGTGGTGATAGCAGTAACAATGTTGGGAGTACCTATTTATTTTTCTCTGGGGGAACTTTTTCCTTTAGCCATGGATGGCAGAAGTAAAGGCAAGTTCTTATTTGAGAGACCCTCTGACATTGAGCCATAAGCTCCGAGGCCCCAGAGCTGCTGAGAAAAGCACAACTGTGTTCTGGTCCATTACACTGGTCATGCCTACTAGTCCCCTTTTAGCAGTGAAGCATTGGCACGTACCACTAGCCCAGCATGTGTGATATGTAGAGACGCTTATAACAGTTTAACCAAAAAAGCTTTCTTCAGGTACTTGTATTTCTTTGTCAACTTCGTAAGAGAAGGAAAATGGGAGAGCTACAGGAAAAAATTTAATGAAAACTAAAGAAAAGCCCTAGTACTTTTTACTTTATAAAGTAAATTTACTAAAATTACACTACAGATACGAAATAAGCCAAAAGGACATGTAGGAATCATAGATGGACAAGTAGTCTGGTAAAATTTGCAAATGGTATTGTGACAGTCTGATTTTGTATGTAGGGCTGTCTGTCTTGCAGCAGATTTTGAGGATCCTGAAATGATTGTGTTGCACAGTTCTTAGCTATACTTTCAGCCCTGCTTCTTTGTCCCACCAATTCCAGTGAAAAGTGTGGCAGTTACTGGGTTTGTAACTCACAGTGAAAGTGCATTTTCAGTAAGGTGACCCCAGGGCAACTTTAGGATGGCAGACAGAACTCCTGTAAATGCTGATAATGAATACTAGGTTCATCCAAGAGAGCTGACTTCCTGGGCAGAAGGTTTTCTAGTACAGACATACAAGATACCGGTAACCTTGCTATGTTTTCTAGCAAAAGGCTGAGGGTGCTTTTTCTTCGTTTTATTCCTTTGTTTTATTTGTTTTGTGCTGACATCATGGTATGGTAATCACAAAGTATTAGTAATTGTGAGGGATGGGTAGACAAATGCCAGGTGAGATTTATATACTAAATGACTTTTGATACTTACATAGGATCAATGTCCATGAATATTCGAAGTCTGACAGTTGAATTTGCTAACTTATCCTAGAAAAAGTGCTAGATACTTTACTGCTGAATATCACTATGGTCACCTTCAAAGTACTACCCTTTGGAAACTATGTACTGACACTAGTGCTTAGTCTACCCTTTAAAGCAATTTTGGGACTCTTTGTGGACTGGCCATCAAAGCCATCATCATATTTACCCTAGATGTTCTGAATGTCATCAAAATGTCTTCCTTTCAGTATTTCTTTTATCTTCGGGTAAAGAAAAAAAGTCACTGGGACCAGATCAGGTGAGTAGGGAGGGTGTTCCCATACAGTTATTTGTAGACTAGCTAAAAACTTACTCACATACAGTGCCATATGAGCTGGTGCATTGTCATAATGCAGGAGCATGAGTTGGCGAAAAGCTCAGGTTGTTTTTCTATTTTTCACACAGACTTTTCAGCACTTCCCAGTAGTCAACTTAGTTGACTGTTTGTCCAGTTGGTACAAATTCATAATGAACAATCCCTCTGATATAAAAAATGGTTAGCAGCATCATTTTGACTTTTGATTTGGACTGACAGAATATTTTTGCTTGTGAAGAATTGGCTGACTTCCTTTGTGCACTTTGAAGCTTTGTTTCATAGTTGTATTGCTACACCCATGTTTCATCACCAGTGTTAACATGCTCCAAAACATCATCTTGCCTCTCCAAAGGACTTGGCAACCTTCGACTCTCCTTTGCTTTTATTCATTGGTGAACTCCTTGAGGACCGGTTTTGCACACACCTTTCTCATGCCCAGATTTTCAGTGAAGATTTTCCTGTTTCTCTATCGGTGTTTACTTGGTCTGCTATATTTCTCAGTCAGCCGACGTTTTGACGCACAGTTCAGTGAAGTTTTGCAGTGTTTTCATCAGTGCTGCTTGTCACTGGTCACCCTGAACTCTCTTCACCAGTGACACTTTCTCTCCCCTCAGAAAAATGTTTAATCTATTTGTACACTACTGTTTTCTTCATAACGTTATTCCCATCAACTTGGACTAACCTGTGCCTATTTCACTTCCATTCTTGCCAGGTTTAACAAGAAATTGAATGTTTGTTTGTTGCTCTAATCCAAGCTCTGACATTCTCACTATGGCACACAAGAACACACTACAACAATAATGAACAGCACTCATACCCCCACACATTGACATGAACACAGCTGTGAGACACTGATACACCAAGGTTATGAAACCTTACAGAGTTGTTTGTACAATGCTGCCAACATAAGTGCACAATGGCAAGTTTGGGAACTTAATTGTTAGACCTTGTATAATATATTATTCAGGTTGTTCAGTGTGAAACACTTTGAATGACTTGTTTCAGAATGTCAACAATTTACACAGCAGTAAACTGTACTGACTTAGGCGAGAGCAGTAATTTTGTTTATAGTGAAAAATTCCAACTAAGCCTGAATATGTTTTTTATTGTATAGATGAGTCACAGACACTTGGGGGATTAAGTCAGAGCAGGTAGCTATGTGGTCTCAGTAGGTCACATTAACCCTGTCATGATGACATATGCAGAGTTGGAGTCAAGAAGAATCTTCACTCCTCAATTTCTCTAGTTCATTTGTAGTTTCAGTGAAATTGGAAAGAGGGAAAGGGATCGAAAAGAATGCCATGGAAAGACTAGTATGCCATTGACTTTCCCACTATTAAAATTAGAAGCCTGGGGGAAGCTGGGATGCCTCAGTGTGTTAAGCGCTCGCTTTGCAGCCCCAGAGACCAGGGATCGAATCCCGGCTCCGGCCCATGTCGACCCATATGCTGAACTGGGATGTGCCCACAGTTCAGTTCTTGCCGGGACCTTTGTGGGAGGCTCCCGGCCCAGTTCCTGCCCTGCGCAGCCCCACACCCACCTGTGGAGCGAAACTATATGGAAAACTAATGCTCAACTATGGAGACTGCTCTGGGCCCTCTACCTTCTCTCTGTCTCTCTCTGTCTCTCTCTCGGTCAAAAACAATAAAAATAAAATAAAATAAAATAAAATTAGAAGCCTGTTTCTACAGATGAAAAATGAAGTTATTTCTTCACAGATTTTATAGTCTGTTAAACTATAGAAATTAGACTTGGAACCAAGACAAAATAATGTTTATGTGTATGATTGCTGGTAATGCTTCCTAAGAGATTATTCAGTTAGTTATTAGAGATTTCTGTCCTGCTGGTTTATTTGATAAATGGAATAATTAAATAATAATTACTTATCTATGTATTCCTAAATTATAAATAACTGTATGTTTTAAAACCATTAAATGGAATATCACAAGTGGCTCAAAATAATGCCAGGGACTCAAAGATAACAGTTGATATCTTTTTAAAATGTCTAAACATTTATTGTTTAATTTGATTTTTACAATCATTCTTGTTTAATACTTGAGAAATCCAAGATAGAGAGGGGTTAAGTGATTTCTAAAGACTATATGGCTAGGATCAGGCAGAACCAAAATTAGAACTTGGCTTTTCAGGCTAATGCTGCATTATTCTGTTCTGTCTTATTATAAACATGTAAAAATTAAAGTAGATTGCATTTATTTAAGATAATTTTTAGTCTCAGTTGTATATTCTCTGTTAAATATGTAATTTGTAAGGTATCTTAGTTGGCCCATTAATTTTATTTTCTGTAAAGAATTTAAAAAGTTGTTATTGTACAAGTAATACATAGTCATAGCAGCAAATTAATGAGAAAATAATGAGAAATGTAAAAATTAAAATGAAAATTGACCCACTATTAAGCACTGGTTCATATCTTTGTAGGTGTTATTCTGGGCATATGTATTTGTGTATACATATGGTTTGCTGTTTTATAACAGTATACCATGAATATATTTCCATGACAATATTAATATGCTTTTACAACTTACTTTTCAATAATAGCATTACTATTTCATTTTTTGGGTCAATTCCCACTTGTATGTTTAGGTTATCTTCAGATTTTTAATATTATGTGTAACAACCTTATTATATATGTCTTTTTATGTATACTTTCCTCAGGATATACTCCTAAAAGTAGAATTGTTGAATCAATGGGTTTACATTATTTTTAAAGAGTTACTTTATTGGTTGAAAGAAGGTGAGAGGGAGAGAAAAGTGGGGAGGGCCCAGAGCAGTCTCCATAATTGTACACCATTACTTGTGACATTGCTTCATTCCACACAAGTGGATGTGGGTCTGCACGGGGCAGGAACCAAACCAGGGCCCTCCCTCATGGAAGGCAAGAACCTTCACCACCAAGCCATCCGGCAGTTACTGGTCACGCTGTAGTACAACATACGGGTTTACACGGGCCAGGGCCAGGAATCAAACCCTGGACCTCAAGATTGTGAGACAAATACTCAATCACTGAGCTATCCCAGCATCCCCCCTATATTTTTTTAAAAAAGTTTTTGATGTGCATTACCAAATTTGAAGGGATTATTTGTACTAGGACATTAATAATGTCTGAGTGTGCTAATTCCCTATGCTTTTGTCAGTATTTGGGTATTTCCCTTGTTTATATTCTTTCCTAATTTGCAAGTCAATAAATAGTATCTCATTGCTTTTAGATTTCTTTGATTACTAAGGGAGTTGAACATCTTTTCAGTAATAGCAGTGTCTTTGGTGCTAACAAGGCCACCCGTGGTGGGCTCCTGGGTGAGGGGTTGGTCACTAGAAAAACCAAGCCAGGATTAGAACCTTGGAAATTTTAGCCCTAACCTTCATTCTCCAGAAATGGCAGAGCGGCAAGAAATGGAGTTAATAATTGATCATGTCTACTTGATGAAGCCTCCATGAATCCAAGAGTATGGGATTCCAAGATCTTCCAGGTTGCTGAACATGTGGAGGTGCTGGGAGAGGGGCACGCTCAGAGAGCACATGAAAGCTCCACAGTCCTTCCCACATACCTCGCCTATGTGCCTTCTCCATCTGGATGCTCATCTGTGTCCTTTATCATATGCTTGTATGATAAACTGGTCAGCATTAAGGAAGCTGTTTTCCTGCATTCATTGAGATGCTCCAGTAAATTAACTGAACCCAAGGAGGGGTTGTGAAAACCTCTGGTTTATAGTTGATTGGTCAGAAGTATAGGTGACAGTTTGGACTTGCTGTTGGCATCTACAGTGTTTATGTGTGGGGAGTCTTGTATCTTATAGGAATGAACCATTAACCTGTGGTTCCTGATGCCATCTGCAGATAGTAGTATCAGAATTGAGTTAGATTGTATGTCACCTAGCTGGTGTCACAGAATTGCTTGGCATGGGAGAACCCCCCAGATATCTCGTGTTAGAAGTGTTGTGAGTGTGGTAGTAGTGTGAGAGTAAAGGAGACACAAGAGAAGTATAGTCTTTCTAATAGTGTATGATCCAAGGTAAGGTTCTTTTGTTTTTATTCCCCAAATACTTAACCAAATATTCCAGCATGAGGTATTTCTTTTTTCACTAATTGAAATGTAGTCATTATCACATACTAAATAAGTAAGTAAACATGTGTCAATTTCTGGTCTTTCTGTTTATGTTGATCTTTCTGTTTGGCTCGTTTAGGTGCCTCAATGTTCTAATTATTGTGGTCTCATAGAGCATACTACTAGGCAGTCCATTCATTCTTACTTTTAGCCTAGGTGACATGATCACTAATGAGACATATGAACTCTGCCTAGATTTGAGTTTTGTGACGGGCTCCCATGTTGGAGAGCTGATCATCTGGGATATCCTGGAGTGGACCATGCAGGCCTGTGAACGCAACTTCTGGGACCCATCTCCACAGCTGGACACCCAACAAGAAATAAAACTCTATCAAAAACCAAATGACATTTCTATTCATCATTTCGCATGGGATGAAGAGGTAAAAAAAAAAAAAATCAAATTTTTATAAATGTGACTTTTAAAATAAATCCAGTTTCTAATTTTTTAAATTTAATCTCATGATGGAAATAGACAGGTATCATTCCCAATGTTCATGTTGTACTTTAAAGTGTTCTCATATTTTTTAACCATTGTACCACTTGTTGTTTTTTTTTAAAAAAAAAAAAAGCATTTTCATCTTAGCTCCTATCCTTGAGGCATGGAAGTGACCCAATCACCAGAGATTTAAAAACGCTTACTGAAATTTTGGGTTGCATTAAATAATCCCATTGCATTTGAGGATAGTGCTTTGTTTTAAGAAACACTTTGGGAAAGAATCCTTTTGAAGAGTGGTGCATTTCCTAGAGAGGTGAAAGAAACTAAAAATTTCAGGCATGCTTTTCTTTCAGTGTACTAGCATCCTGGGGCAAGGTGATTGTGTGAGAATTCCTGATTTCCGTCCTTTAGGCCTTCGTGGCGATTCTCTTGAGTTTTACATCTTTTTTGCAGTGAGATTAATACCAATGGATTAATTAGTTCTGATCTTAACATCTCTTCTTATAGCATCAGGGCTCAGAAAATGTGTTTAAGGAGGATTACTTTTATAAATGTTTAAGGTTATGCCTTTGAGGAGAGAGGCTAGGGGAGACTTATTTCATTTCATGCCTTTCTTTATACTGTTTAAATTTTGTCATCATGTGCATGTTGTTATTTTTACTTAAACCTTTCAAAAATAATGTTCTGAATGAGGACATTCTTTTCACTTTTTGGGTTTTTTTTGCATTTCTATTTATTTTTTTTTTTATAGTTTTGTTTTTTTTTGTTTTTTGTTTTTTTTTAATATTATTATATTTTATTGTTAAATTTAATGGGGTGACATTGGTTGTATTTCTATTACTTTAAAAACAAAACAATATGATAAGAATAGGATAGAGAACACTAATATTCCCAAATATAAATTTTCTTTATATCCCAACTTTAGTTTGAAAAAAAATAAATATGTTAACAATAGGGTTTCAGAAAAGATAGAAACTAGATTTCTAAGAATTGTAGTTAGCCCTAAAAATTATATGTATTAATTTTCTTTTTTTAAAAATTTTCAAAAGACTTAAAAATTTTTCTCAGTTTTGTAAGACTTAATGTTTAAAGTTTTTTCATTTTATATATTTTTTATCTTAAATTTTTTGATTGGTACTTATTAACTGCTATAAATGCTTGATAAAGCATTACTGTTTTCCCTAATTTTTCTTCTTTTATAGGGGTTCTTTCTTTATACCAGTGCCATTAATTATTTATAACAGGTGATTGATAGAGTGACTGTGTTTAGTAAATGCTGCCCAACAGCTCATTAATTATCTAGGTGTGTTTTTAATTTTCTTTGAGACCTTGGATAAACCATTTAAACTGCACAGATTTCCTGGTCTATAGAACTAGTTTCTGGGGTCTCTTTGTATTGATACTTCCCATAGGGCTCTAGATTTTAGCAAGTTGGCCTGTTTTCATTCATGCACTGGCACTGGTCCTCAGCTTGCATTGCTAAATGCGGAGTACCGATTCCAAAGGTCAAGGGAATCATACCAGATTTACATTCCGATAAGCCTTGGGGGCTACTTTGGTCCAGATACTGTGGGTCTGAGTTTGGTTCGTATTCTTTGAGGCCACGTGAGAGGGGTTCAAACAGGGAGACAACCTGTAGGGATGTTTGAAAGGTCTGCCCCACTGGGGTATATATAGAGTAAGAATAAATTATTCTAAGACAAGTGCTACCAAAGTCTAGTGACTTGAAAAATAATTTCAGAACCTAGATGGTGTGGTATAAGGGAAGGGCAGGGGACTAGAGTAACATGACTGATTCTAATATTGATTCCTTGTCATAATTTTTTGTGTGACTTTCATCTTTCAGTTTTAACTTGCTCATTAGGAAAATGGCAATACTTGCTTTTCCTACTTTAATGAGATGTTGTGAGGCTGAAGTAAGATAAATATTTGTGGAAGTACTTTCAAAAGATTAAAGTTGTTTTAGTACAAAGGTATTTCTAATTCTACATTTATTTCTGTGAGGTCTTCAGAGGATCTTAAGATGACAATGCCATTATAGCATAGGCCTTCTTGTGTCCTTTGTAGGACCCTGGATTGTTTAAGATGTGCAGTGCAAGTAACTTTGCTTACATTTTCCAGGCAAAAGAAGCTAAGTAATTTCCCCAAGGATGTAGTGTTATGTGAATGAAAAACCTAGCTTGTACGTCAGCAGCTTCTGCTGCAGGACCAATTCATTCACCATAGCTCCTTTCTCTCACTGTGATATTTCAGTAAGGAAAAAAAGTGATGCTAAGTGATGTAATGTATAGAGCAAGCTTGTCCAACCTGCTGCCTGTGGGCTGCACACAGCTCAGGATGGCCTCAAATGTGGCCCAACACAAACTCGCAAATTGCCCAACACATTAGGAGATTTCTTTGCGATCCTCCTCATCACTCATCAGCCATCACCAGTGTAGTGCACTCCACATGTGGCCCAAGACAACCCCTCCTCTTCCAGTGTGGCCCAGGGAAGCCAAAAGGTTGGACACCCCTCTTACAGAGCTTTCTCTGTTAGCAGTTGTGTCCTTCTCCCTTCTAAATGCTCAGAGCTTTTCTTTGTGATTTGATATTTTTGGATTTCAGAGGGCAACACAGTAAAACTGAAGGCTAGGAATAAGGAAGGCTTTCTGATGTTACACCACTGCTGGAAATCTATTATACCAGGTAGTGGTAAGTACTGGTTTTATGCCCACTTCTGAATTCTCCACCCTATCCTCAGAATGTATTTGCTGCAGTTGGAAGGGGTTTATACGTGTATAACCTTCAAATGAAGCGTGTGATTGCCTGCCAGAAAACTGCACATGACTCCAGTGTCCTGCACATTGCCAAACTTCCAAACAGGTATGAAACCCAACTGTTCTGCAACAGATGAAAGACACGCATTCATTCACAGTTCCCGGGGCTACCAATGTAACTGCTCAAGTTGCAGTGACCTGGCTCTGTGGTTTGACCTGTTATATTCTTCTAGAAGTAGAGAATATCCTGAGGCTGTCTCTTAACAGAAGAGTTTGTAGCAATATATTAGCAAAATTTATAAGAAGCAAGGCCCAAGTTAATTACACTGAATTTCATTATAAAAAGAGATACTTTTAAAATATGGTATTCAAAAAGATAAAAGAGTTTGCGGTACTTACTATTTTATTATATGTGCTCATTTTTCTTTTTATATTTTCCATAAACACGTTTGTTGATAGCCAGAATCAAATGGTAATCTCCTGTTTTCTAAAGCTACTAAGCGAGGGCTTTCTTCTCAAGGCAAATATGGCTACTGAACGTTTAGGGATAAAATTATATGAAGGGAATAGTATTATTTTCTATGCAGGATACTTGCAGAGTGAGAGGCACCCTGAGAAGAGGTATAGTGAGAGGAGGGAAGGGGACTGCTCAGGATATTGTAAAAATGTAATTCATACTCTGTTTTCCTAAATGTGTTTTTAAAAATGGAGATGAAATATTTGTGACATTTGAGTCAATATAACAATATAATGTGTGCCTTTCCTGAAGAGTGCTTGTACTTTGCATTGTAAAGGCATGATAAATAGTGATTTTTATCAGCTTCTGCCAAGTGCTGAATAAAAGCAGTTGGGGGTTCCTGTGCTTTCTTTCACTGCGAATTTAGCCTTGGCCCTCCATGGTGCTCTTTCTTTTTATCACTGATTTTTCTGTTCTGACAGGCAGTTAATCTCATGCTCAGAAGATGGCAGTGTACGCATTTGGGAGTTACGAGAAAAACAGCAGCTTGCCGCTGAACCTGTACCAACAGGTGCGTGTCTTTTCCCAAAAAGGTAGTCTTCCTTTTTTCCTCATACGAAAGGTGGAAAAAAGGCAGTTGAGTATAACCACAAGAATAATATATAGCATGCTCCAAATAGGCATAAGATGTTTACATGGAGCATATGGTAATTGAGATCCAGAATTCACATCTTAATATTGCTTTAATATAGAATTGCCTGTTTATTTCAGTTCAGGTCAACTAGGACTTTATTGTTTTGAGAGGAAACTTATTTTCTGGTAATCTACCTGACCAAATGGCCTAATGAAGTAATTACTCATTGATATCGTTTATAATTCTGCCTGATGTGCAAACAGATTTTGTACTATTCGATGTCAAACTATTGTGTTCTTTCAGCCTTGAAGCATTATCATTAACAACTCATTTTATGGCAAAAACACTTTTGTGATTATATCATAATCTCATGAGCTCTTGACTTTCACTCATTTGTTCGGTTTGTAAAACAAAATCCTGGTTAGCAATATTTGCATTAGAAATCAGATGCTGGTACCTCTGGAGTTTCTTCTGGTTATCTGAAATTGTAGGGTATTGTTTTTGGACATACACACTGCATTTCGACTACCTTTTGTGGATAGATCTGAGTTGTGACCCCCCCCCTCCGCCCCCTTTTTTTGACACTGTCATTCAGGCCTTTTATTTCTCTCTTTCATTCCCAGTGTTTGTCTTTTTTTTGTCATGTTAATACACCTTCACCAGTGAGTGAGTAGGGGCAGTAAAAAGAGACCAGCAACAAACCTGATTAGATAAGAAAGATGAAGTAACATTTAAAATACTCTAGCATAGTGCCTGGTACCATCCCTTTAGCCCTTGACTAAAATGAATGCAGAACATCTTTGCATTTAACTTTTCTGATTCTCTGATCTTACATTACTATCATAAGTAAGAGCATAATAATTTTGGAAACGACTGAAATGATTGTGTTTTTATAGGTTTTTTTAACATGTGGGGCTTTGGAAGAGTGAACAAACAAGCCAGCCAACCTGTTAAAAAGCAACAAGAAAATGCCACTTCATGTTCACTGGAGCTTATTGGAGATTTGATTGGACACTCATCATCTGTGGAGGTATTGTTTTCTTTTTTTAATTTTTTTTTTATTGTTTTCAATAGGTATATAAATGCCTAGGGAATTCCTGCTTTTGCATCTCACTGTTCATTCAGTTGGTCTCATAAAGACCTATACGTTCTTATCTATAGGATTTTGCTAAATTGAAACATGGAATAGGATAAGTTATATTATGTGCAATTAGGATCTTCCTTTACAGAGACATGATTTGAGGATGCAAAGAAAGCTCTGCTTCTAAAAATTGGGCTTAATCACCATTATTTAAGAGCTGAAGATAGCTGATAATGAGGACAATGTGAATCTAGTGAGTAGAAAGTACATGAGGGTTGTGGTTCTATATGTAGAGTTAGGCTTACAGAATCTATTTCCAGGGACTTCTATCATATTCATGGAGAGAGTGTGTTTTTATTTCCCTTTGAAGGATAATAATGTGTTAGTTTTAGTAAAACCCACTGTCTTGATTATCGTTATGCATATATGAAAATATTAGTTGAGAATTATATGGTGCATACAATTCTAACTTGTGGAAATCCAAATACATTAATAGTTACTATAGCATCCTTGCCTATAATGAAGGAATAAGATCAGTTGAGATAAACAGATGATTGGAACTGGTAATAGTATGATAGCAGCATAAGCAAGACCAAGTAATGAATTTCTTAAATTGTTTTTCCCTGTTTCATAGCTTGGGAGGAACAAATTACTTTTCATTTGGAAGTATGTTTATGCTTAGGAGCAGCAGAATTTCCTATTGAGTATTTCCTATATTTGCACTATACTAGATACTGGAGTTTATAGAGAGATACAAAATTTAATCCTTCCCCTCATGGATTTTTTTTTTTAATTTATTTTATTGTTTTTGACAGAGACAGAAACAGAGAGAAGGGGGAGGACCCATAGCAGTCTCCATAGTTATACATCATCAGTTTTTGACAATTCTGATTATTTGGGGGTCCTCCTCATAGATTGCTTGGGGTAATATAGACATTTTAATGATGTTAATTCTTCTTATCTATGATCATGGTATATGCTCCATTTATTTGTAGCTTCAGTTTCTCTTCAGTATCTTATAATTATCTAAATACAAGTCTTTTACCTCTGGTTAAATTTATTCATAGGTATTTTATTTTTTTGATGCAATTGTTAAAGGGATTATTTTCTTAATTTCTCTTTCTGATAATTTGTTATTGGTGTATAAAAATGCAACTTATTTCTGAATATTAATTTTGTATCCTGCTACTTTACTGATTTTTCAGTTCAGTAGCTCTTTGGTGGAGTCTTTGGGGTTCTCTATATATACCAGTAGTATCATGTATCTACAGATAATGAGTTCTACTTCTTCCTTCCCAGTTTGGATACCTTTTATTTCTTTTTCTTGTCTGAATGCTGTAGCTGGATTTACAATAGTATGTTGAATAAAAGTAGCAAACATGGACATCCTTGTCTTGTTCCTGATCTTAAGGAAAATGCAGTTTGGCTTTTCACCACTGAGTATATTAACTGTGGGTTTGTCATAAATGGCTTTTATTATGTTGAGGTATGTTACCTCTATTTCCACTCTGCTGAAGTTTTTATTATAAATGGATGTGGGATTTTGTCAAACACTTTTTCTGTATCGATATGATATGATTTGTATCCTTCATTTTGTTTATGTGGTGTATCACATTAATTGATTTTCAGGTATTGAAACCTACATTGCATCCCAGGAATAAACCCCACTTGATCGTGGTGTATGATCTTTTAAATGTATTTCTGAATTTGGTTTTCTAATATTTTGTTGAGGAGATTTACATCTGTGCTCATCAACAATAATGGTCTATAATTTTCTTTTTTTATAATGTCTTTGGTTTAGAATCAGGGTAATGGTGGCCTTGTAAAATAAGATTAGAAGCCTTCCATCTTGAATTTCGTTTAATAGCTTGAAAAGGATAATTCTTTGAAGTTTGGTAAAATTCACCTGTGAAGCCATCTGGTCCAGGACTTTTAATTGTTGGGAGTTTTTTGATTACTGATTCAATTTCATTAGTAGTAATCAGCCTGTTCAGATTTCCTGTTTCTTCTTGATTCAGTCTTGGAAGATTGTATGTTTCTAGGAATTTATCCATTTCTTCCTAATTGTCCAATTTGTTGGCATACAATTGTTTGTAGTATGTTCTTATAATCCTATGTTCTTATAATCCTCTGTATTTCTATGGTATTAGTTGTCAATGGACTTTATTTTCAAAACGTTTTTAAATGATGGGGGAAACCTTGAAAGTGACACATTTGTGATAATGTGAGATTCTTTGGAATTTTCGAGTGAAATTTTCCTGAGTATTGATTGACACTTAAGCATTTTTTTTTAAAGTTTCTCTGACTTCATTGAGAAAATCTAGGCTATCTCTTAGGTGCTCTCCTCAGTTTCCTCATTTCTTTTATTATATTTTCATCTGTACTCTCTAGCTCAGCCTCTCTATCTGTGTATTGAATTCTGTCTTTTCTATCTCCTGAGCAATTTTGCTCATATATTAACCCCCTTCACTCCTACATTATCAGCTGAGGCCTCATCCTGCTATCTTAAGAAGTGTGTAAGCTACTTGAGAAGAAACTCTCATCCTGTTGTTTAATATTGTGTTATTTCTCTCCTTTATTCACTCTTTCCCTGAAGGAGCTCATCCTTTCATGGTTTCATTGATCTCCTCTCTGATGTCAAGTCTCCGCTCTATAGTAACCATCCTGCCTTCTAATAAACTCCATTTTCCTATTCTTAGTTCCCAGCCTGTTCCTTCACTGGCCATGGCTTTCCCTTTTTTGGAGAGGCTTATGTTTTTGAAACAACTCTGACAATTTCAGTGGCAAATTATAGTCTGAACTACATTGTTATATAGTGCCTGGTTACATAGCCTTTAATTGGTGCCTTAATTATTTCACTATGATTTGTTGTTGTTTTTTTATAGCTGAATTAGAACCTTCTTGAGGGTAGTAGGGACCATAAGAATATAGATGACACTCAGTAAATGCTTACAGATGGATTGATTATATCTCCTTTTATAATGAGAGCTGAAGTCAGTGTTTATCTTGGAGAATTTTGAATTCAGATCCTTTTTTTGGTATCCATTTATATATATAAATAATAAGGCAAGTATAAATGATTAAGTAAAGCAGTTCTGGCAGAACTTCTGACAAAATCTTAAAACCAGTACTTGAATAATAATGGTAAAATTCAGAAGATACTTTGGGTATTAATGTAGATTATAAAAATAGCTGTTATTTATAGTTCTGTAGTTGAGCATTATTAACATTCTGATTATTCAAATACCAGGTGTTTATTTATCTGTGACTATTACCAACACTTAAAAATTTCTCATAGAAAATAATGCTTTACAAATTCTACAAGGTACTTATAAGCAGACATGTTAATGGAGTATTGGCCTCTTTTTGGTTGAAGTTCCTATAATCAGGAGTTTTACATTTTTTTTACAGATGTTTCTGTACTTTGAAGATCATGGACTAGTGACATGCTCTGCTGATCATCTCATTATTTTGTGGAAAAATGGAGAACGAGAATCTGGATTGCGCAGTTTAAAATTATTTCAAAAATTAGAGGAGAATGGTGACTTATATCTTGCTGTCTAGTTTAAGGAATGTGGAACAAATGTTCATGGACCTTGAACATCAAATATAGGGTAATACTCTGAATACTATTTGTATTTGATCATTTAAATGTGTTTTATTTTTTCTTGTCACTCCATAAAACTCTCAATTTTTGTGGGCATACAAACCATCAACATCTAAGTTGCTTCTTAGATATTAGTATATTTAAATACCTCAGGTATTTTAGCAGTGAATTTTCAGATCACAGTAAAAATATACAGAATTAAATTATACCATAGTGCCCTTATAATTAAAAATACTTTGCTTTAAAAAAATTCTGTACCAGAAATTTATGAG
>PVKE010006350.1:0-54735 GCA_004027555.1 Craseonycteris thonglongyai | reverse complement strand
CTACTGGGCATCTACCCAAAAAACCTGAAAACCTTAATCTTTAAAGATGTTTGTACCCGCATGTTCATCGCAGCACTGTTCACAGTGGCCAGAACATGGAAGCAACCAAAATGCCCTTCGATAGACGACTGGATAAAGAAGATGTGGTACATTTACACAATGGAATACTACTCAGCGATAAGAAATGATGAAATACAGTCATTTCTGGCAACATGGATGGACCTAGAGACCATCTTATTAAGTGAAACAAGTCAGAATGAAAGAATCAGGAAACATATGACCTCACTTATAGGTGGATTATAAAACTGAAGGCAACAAAGACACAGAGACCTATGGACACACTCAATAGCTTGGTGTTTGCCTGAGGGAAGGGGAGGAGGGGGAGGGAGAGTGGGTGGGGAGGTGGGAGTGGACACTGGCTATATGGTGATGGAAGGAGAGCTGATTCTGCGTGGTGAGTACATAATGCGATGCATGAATGATGTGATATGAACTTGTACATGTGGAAACTAACTGTTACCAATCAATGTCACCCCAATAAATTTAACAATAAATTTTTTTTAAAGCAAAGCCTGGCCCCTAACTGGCAACCAGCAAGGAACATGGACCCCGAGTCCTACAACTACAAGAAACTGAACTCAGAAGATGACCTTGAAGGCAGATTTTGCCCCAGGGCATCAAAAAATGATGGCAGCCCTAGGGAAACTTTGACTTTGCCCTTTAGTGACTCAAACAAGGGGACCAAGCTGAGCCACGCTGGCCTGGACTCTTGACTTACATAATAAACAGGTAATATTATGCATTCCTGCTGGTTTTAAGTCAATAAGGTCATTGTGACTTCATATGATGGTGATTGAAAATGAATACAGATTTACACATGGATTTGTTCACTCCTTCAGCCCACACCAGAGGGTGACCAGCCTAAGCAAGTCTGTCAGTAGACATGCAGTTAAAAAGACATAATGGCTATTTGTCCCAATGGCCATTGCCCCACTACACAGGAGTGTCACAAGTCCCTGGCCGTCCACCCTCCCTGGGCAATCACAAGGTGCCCCTCTGTCCCTGGTGGGTGATGTCAGAGGAGCCTGGTGAGGAATCAGGATTTCTACAACCACCCACCTCCCATTACCACAGTAATGAGGCCACCTCCACTGTGCTGGCTGTGGTGACCATTTGAGGGTCCCACATCCCCAACCCCAACTGTCATGAGAGCCCTGCCTCCACTGGGGGTCTCTGGAGGCCCACTGAGGGACCTGAGCCAAGGGGAAGGAGAGTTTAAAGGACAAAATCATGTCCAAGTGGCAGAAAAACCAAGTAAAATGAGGGCATTCGAAAGTGCGGGGAGCACTGATGGTCAGACAGGAAATAATCTGTAGTGGACAGTGGGCTGTGTGCTGGATGCTGATATAAATGTAATAAAAGTCATGTGAAGCGTAGACACGCAGTAGTTACGTTCCTTTGGGGGTTTTATTTTTGCTTTTCTTTCTTCTCTTTTTAAATTATTTGTTTGTTTATTGTTTTTGAAAGTTGGCTATGAAGAAAAGGTACAGGGACGTAGAAGTAAACAGAGGGATGTTTGTTGGACAAGAAGGGAGCAATTTAAACGTTTTCATCACGAAGACAAAACTTCGTCAGAGAAAAGAGCAGAAATGATTGGCAGTTCTCTGGAAGACTGTGGGACTCCAATTACCAGGGGATTAACCTAGGACAGGAAAAAGCTCCCATTCTTTTCTAGCTCTCAGAGCACAGATCAGGGCTGAGCAGAAAGACATATGTTTTTAGTGGCAGGGGGTCCATCAGCAGAGAGCTTCCTGGGCGATTTGGGGATTTTTTCAGTGGGTTAGAGGCACAGTAATTTACAAATAGTAAAAAAGAGATGTGTTTTTAGGATAGTCTAGGGCAGTTCCACTGAACCAATATAATTTAAAAGTAATTCTTTGATCAGTAATTATAATAAATTGAAATGACAACATCTTAGTTGTTTCTTTGGAGCATTCACATTATTTTTGAAAAATCATTTTGTCTCTTCCTTTGTAATAAACATGAACATTAGTAAAATTGCAATGCTTTGCCAGTGATTTTTTAAAAAGTGAATTATAGCTCTGCCACCTCCCAGATATTTCCAGGCAATTTCTACAATTTATTTGGGAAGAGAAAAAAAATAGCCATATTTTTCAATTACACAATCAGGAAAGAGCAATCACTGAATAATAATGTTTCCCTGCCTCAATCAGTGCTAGGCTGCATCCACACTTATGGTGGATAAATGTCCAGTTCCCCCTTTCATCTCCTCTCTTCGTTCTCTTCCTTGCTTGTTATAAACTAAATGTGGGTATACTTTCCTGTCTTAGAGGACTGGGGTTCAGCCATACTCTCAGGGACAGGAAGTGTTTTGCGAGTGTCTAAGAGTCAGAACCCATACATCACAAGTGATGGGCTCCGAGTTCCCTTCCAGGGGCTGCATCGGCCTCTTCAAGTTCAGGTGCACCTCGCAAGGACAGGCTGTGGCTCGGGTGTGTACGCCCCTGTGCCCTGGCAGGGCTGGCCACAGACGGTGATTTGCTGGGGTGTGGATTACTCTTGGACGTGTCAACTGCTGTTCCACACACATGGGCTTAGGCTCCCCACACTGGAGGATGGAGTCGGGCTGGGGACACGGAGAGAATGCCCCCTTGTGTGCCCATGTTTCATAAGAAAATCTAAGAACCCAAGAGTTCTAAACTTGAACTTGGTCTTCTAGATCATTGTCAAGATACATATGACAAGGTCGGAGGAGAGAAAGCACTTCACATATTTTAGAATAAGGTATACCTTTAAATACATAGACATATGGGATGTGTGACTCCTTTGGACTTCTGCGCTGGTCCTGCAAATGTTAACGAGCATTAGGGAAAGGTTCTTATAGACTTGAATTACCATTTTCTAAAGTTAAACTGGAAGTTTCATTAGTAGCATATACAGACACGATGCATTATAGTAACTATGAACTGGCCAGGTCTGGTCTAAGGAAAATAAAATTTCAATCTTTTATACAAGTCCAGGAATGTAGTTATTTGCCTTACAAATTAAAAAAAAGGAAGTGTTTATGATTAGCATTCACAGAAATTGTAACTGGCAAAGTTTGGAACATATTTGACACCAGAATGAGGATCTATGAATCTATAGACTTAATCTACAGACGTTCTGAAATTAAACTGATAAAAGAAGGCCTAGGAGAGAGATGGTTTTAAGAAATCTTCTAGTTAATTTCCTATGTTGTTGAAACCAATGGCCCTTTCATCAGCCCATTAGAATTTCCTCGATTATCTCCCAATTCTTAGAGGACTATCAGCAATAACATATCAATCAAGCTAAAAGATACTTTATTTAAAACTTATTCTTTCACTTTCTTCCCCAAGAAGTCATTGGGGGAAGTTAGATATAAATCACTGGCACTGTTACGCATCTATAAAACAAGCAGACCTTTGCCAGTAGCTACCCTTACTAGTTGCTCTGGTGAACTATTTCTGATACTTGCTAAGACGAGAGACACTGCTGAGTGTTCAGCCATGGACTCTCACAACATTCATTCAACAGATTTGTAACAAGCCAGGCATGTTGACAGAATTCTAATTATGTACAGTGGGGACATATTAGTGAATAATACAGATGCACTCCATGCTGCTATGGAATGTACAGTCCTCTGGGTCAGCCAGAAGTGAAACAAATATTAGTATTAAAAAAATACCTATTTGGATTTTTCTTACATGCTCGGCAGGGCAGGGAAGGATTTGAAAAGCAATTAGAAGAGGTGAACCAGCCTTAGCTGTCAGGGAGAGATTCAGTCACAGGAGGCTTCTTTAAGGAAATGACATTTAAACTGAGCCCTGTCAGATGCATAAAAGTGGTAGCAGAGAGAAAACAGAGTAGTTGCAGTGGTCCTGAAGCAGGAAGACCTTTGCTAACTGCCCTGTGACTGGAGCAGAGTGAGCAAGGTAGAAACGGAGTTAGACTGAAGAGGGCACGGGGCAGATCAAAGAGTGCCCTCTATGCAGAACTGGGCCAGATGGTTAAGTATTTTAGGCTTTGTGGGCCAATCAGCAAAGTCAAGGGTATTACACAGGGACTTCATGTCAGGAAAGAGAACAAATTCTCATATTTTCATGGGCAAGAAATCAACATATTACAACAATAACTGAGCACATTTTTTATTTGTAATATAGATCTAATGAGAAGAATGAATTTGGGGAGGAGGAAGATCACATTTTGCTGAGCACTTCAAAGTTACTGTTTTCTATGATCAAAATTGATTCGGTTTCCTGTATTTCATCTCTGAAAACATGTTTTCACACATACAGACCCCAACAAATATTGATATCAAACCATGAGCATTTGATTTCACTTGAGCGTGTTCATCACTTGGCATTGGTCATTTATAGAATTCTATTAGAGTCTGCCCTTGACATTTGCCTTTTTGCATATCATTATGTTTGCAGATTACTGGTTTATAGCTGAAGGTTAGAAGGAAGCTCCCAATGGCTGTTAAACAGATTTTGAAATATGAAATTTCCTTTGCACATGCACTGAAAAATGCTACTGAAATTGCAGCTAGACTGCTGAAAAATCACTTATTCTATTGTATTAAATGACACAGGCAATCTTTCTTATCAATTCCTAAGAAAGGGAAAAAAATAATAATAGTAGTAAGATTCTGCCACAATTAGATGGCAGTTTGTCATCTCACATGACAGGCAGTTGTGTCTAATCTTTATTTATTATCCAATAATCTTTTAAATTTTTTTAGTGTGTATATTTTAAAAATATTTGTCTGGTTCCCTGCATTTACCAAAGTTTCAGCTTTTCACAATCCTCTTTACATGGTGTGCGTTATGTATATTCTTTCTAAGACCTTTATATTAAGCAATCTTGCAGATAAAATGATCAGGAAAAACAGAGCCATCCATTCAATTGTGGAAGAACTTGAACTGAAAATATATACGCTCCTAGATCCACTTCTTTCTTAGCTATTCTCACAGTAATTCTCACCATAGGCAAGGTCTTAGCCCAGATTTTCTTTTACTCAAACTTCTGTTTCAAGAATCTCAGAGGAACTTGCCGCCAAATTATCCTAAACACTTAGATGGCAATAAAGACAGCAAGAAAGTGTTCATTACAACAGCTTCAGAGAACTCATTCCCACAGACTTAATGAAGAAAAGGATTTAATGAATTTTTCAGTCTTTGCTGAGAAAACAGCCCACACACTGACATGATGAGATGGAGAGGTTTGCTGTGAATCTCCTACTCCCCTCGAAGACAATCAAAGGAACAAAGATAGGACACAATGTGGTGGGTGGACTTAAGAACCGGATGCTAACATGAGAAAGGGATCTTTGATGAGTGCACTTGTTTCAATTTGCTAGCATTGCATACAAATCACTAAGAACCACGAAGTGTAAAACAGCTCCCACTTACTGGTTCACAGTTCTGGGGAAGAGCCAACGTGTCATGACTGGGGCCTCTGCCTGGAGCAGAAACTGGGTTTGCGTGGGCCGTCTTCTCACCTGGTGGTTCTAGGGGGAAATCTGCTTCCAAACTTATTCTCGTTTGCAGAATTCAGGGACCTCTGAGTGAACTGCTGAGTTCCCACTTCCTTGCTGACTGTTAGCTGGGGTCACCCTCAATTCACAGAGGCTGTCATATTCCTCAACCTGTGACACCCAGACAGACAATCTCGATAATCATTCAATTATGCCTCCAACAAGCCCATCACTGGATTCCAAACCATCCACCCCTCTGAGTGTGTACCCAGTGGAAGGGAGAATCTTGGGGAATCCTGGGAGAATTCTGCCTCCCACAACATCCCACAGGACTTCAGCAGAAAAACAGTTCACATATAACAACATGCATTAGAGTGTGATTCTTTTTCCCTTTTGACTTCTTACATTTCAGTTCTGAATCTCAAAAAGCAACCTTCATACTAGAAATGGTTTTGCATCACAAGACCTGTAGCTGAGTACTATGATGATTCCATAAAGAAAGATAATGAAATATCAGAAGGCAGAAGAGCTTCGTGGACATGAGAACTCAAGTAATAATTTCATTTCTAAGGCTAACATTGCTCTTCTTTCCACCAAAAATTTCCTTCTCACCCAAACAGTTTCCTTACAAGGATTAGAATAGTGGAAAACATTCAGCTATAAGCATATAAGAGTTATTAGTGGAGAGTACAAGTATTCAAAATATTCAAATGTTCAGAAACTACAATCCAATCTTGTTTTTTGTTTTGTTTTTCAGGAGACTGAATACTTTTGGAATTGTAAAAAGTGTTCTATCATGGGGAATGCTTATGTATTGTATAAAGAGAATCCATTACTTCCTACAAAATATAAACCTTTAGCAGAGAGAACATTAAATGTGAGCTCTTTTTAAATTATGAATATCATTAACAAATTTAGACAATATACATATGTATAATTTTATTTTAAAATCTAAATTCAAAGACCAATGAACTAAAGATACTCTTATTCATGTGCCACTAAATTCTTAGATATGCTTTCTAAACTATATGAGGACTGTCCGGAAAAAATTCAACCATAAATGCCTCTATTTTTCATATTACATGTCTGGATACTTTCTGAACAGCCCTCATATATGTCAGAAAAGAAATAATAGTTGTTTTATTTTTGTATTATAATCTATAATAGCTCATAGTTGATGTCCAATGCCAAATAGATTTTATTAATTTATTATTTCAGGATTTAGACTGTACTCAACACATTTTATGTATTTAAAGGTAGTTTTATAGCTGAATTGAATTGAAGAGGTTTTTTGGGTTTTGGTTTTTGGTTTGTTTGTTTGTTTGTTTGTCTATCTAGTGTAAGGCCCCTGAGAACATACTGAATCATTATAACAGAAAATCTATCCATATACATTTCTTTATCAATAAAATCAATCAGAGTGCTTCTGTATATAAGATAATTTACCAGATTTTTGCTATCATTACTCAGATTCTCTGGGTGGAAACAAAATCAAAGAATAAATCATACATAAATATTACATTCAGAAAGAATGTATTAATAGAATCAGAGAAAGATTAATTAAAGAAGCAGCATATAAATCAATTCAAGATGATGAGGATTGGCTGCAAGGTTGTTTTGCTTTCAGGGTGAACTTTAAAAACGAGACTCAGTTGCCATGGAAGGTCCATTTTTCTATGCTTTCCCTTGTTCGCAGTCTATTTGTTTTTCTGATTAACATGCTCTCTGCTAATATAAGAAAGTCTAATAAATTAAGTTTTGGAGAGTGAGAAAGAAAACTATTATTAGATGTCTCTAAATTGACTGACTAGGATAAATTATTCTTTTTCTTTTTTTCTTCTCCAGAAATAAACTCAACCCGGTCAGCTGGCTGCCAGCTCCTCTGCCTTGCATCTGCTTCAGTTACCTGCTGCAGCCTAAAAAGTCATCCCAAACCTAGTCGTGCAAGAAACTAATGCTTTTATGATGCTCATGCATACAGTGGGTCAGAAATTAGGACTGCGTATGTTGTGGCAATGATCTGTCTCTGCTCCGTGCTGTCTAAGGACTCACTGGGGAGGACCCAAGTGACAAGGGAGTGACTCAGCCAACTAGAGGTTGGGATCATCTGGAAGCTTCTACGCTTGTATATCTGGCACATGGACTGCAGCAACTCAGAGGTTGGGGTCAACTAGGACTGTGTACACGTGGTCTTCCCATGTGGCTTAGGCTTCTGTCACAGTGTGGCAACCTCAGAGTAGCTGGTTTCTTATATGGCAGCACAGGGCTCAAGAGAGAGCATTCTACACAACAAGGCAAAGGCTAACTTTTAATGACTTAACCTCCACTGAAGTAACATAGCATCATTTCCTCTATACTAGTCAAAGTAGTCATCAGACCACCCAAATACGAGGGGAAGGGATATACACCTATCTGTCAATGAAATGAGCATCAAGGAATACATGCCTTGTTTTTAAACCAATATACCTTTCACCACTATTATTTCCCATTAATTTTTTATGGCCATGATTATGAAAATGAGTGCCAACAAATGACAGAGTTCTGTTTATTAACCAGTACAGCAAACACCTACTGTTTGGAAGTTGACAGAACCATACTGGGTCTTGAGCCCACACAATCCACTTGACTGCTTTAACTGATTAAGTAACTCACAGAGCTGAAAACGTACACAGTTAAACTGGTTTATAAACAACTAACAAGAAAATGAGTCAGCTGGTATGTGGTAACAGATGAGAGAGCAACCAGCACACAGAGAGGGATTAAAACCAAGTAGAAATTGAAAGAAAATTAAAAGTAATAGACATTCAATAACTATTGGTTGAAACAAGATCTGTATGTTAATATTGCCTTAGCTATATTTGAATTTCTTTTCAGAATGACCCTGGGTCAGATGCTGAATAAGTCCTCTGTGACCCTGACCTTGCCAGTTCTGCATTTCCAGAACCCTTGCATGGCCCTGAAACCAATAGAAAATGAAACAGATTTATGCTAACATATAGATCTCAGTATTCTTTCATTTATTATGTGACTATGTCATGCAATTTACCTCTCTGGGCCTCAGCTTTCTTATCTGTAAAATTAAGCAGTTGAACCTTAAGTACCTATGAATTCCCATCTAATACTAAAAGTTTTTATTAAAGAGTTTCCTTTTTTATTGGCTGATATTTTCGTAATGTAACTCTACATAAGAAAAGCCGGTAAATCAGAACCATATTTTGAAATGGGTTCATCAACAGAAATGATGGTAGATGAAGACAGTCCGAGCTACCCCACTCAACCCAGTTGGATGATACTGCCTTTCAGCCATGTTATGAGTATAATGGTTTCTTTTGGTTCTTCCTTTTGGGGTACAGAGTAAAGGGGTATTGGTGGATTAAATTGGGAACCAACCCACAATGAAATAAAATGTATCTTTGAGTGAATGTGCTCCAAGATAAAACTTAGAAAGCATGAAACATACAACCTGACTTCGCAATCCCCAGCTTCATCTGCATAAAAGTCAGAAATCAAGTAAAATTAAATTTTTCTCTTGAACCAAGTAGCAGCTGCCTGCTAACCAGCCAAAAGAAAAATCCCTATGGAGACTTTTTGAGAAACTGGTCCAAAAAAATTTTTATTCACCAACACCTTTCCCCTGACTTGTCCTGGCGTAGCTGCTTCCTCCTGGCATCTTGGCAAGCGTTGGGACCCTTGTCTCCCACCTTCACTACAGAATGCTGCTGACCAGCTGCACGGCTTCTCCACACAGAGTTCAGGAATGCAGCTGCTGCTCCATTCTTTAACGTCTGAGACATCAGTTCAGAACCAAAACTGTGCCTTGAAATTTGAGTCTCTGGAAAAGAGGTTGGTGGTGGTAGATGAACTAATGGTCGGTTCAGATTGAATAAATCTATTGACACAGCTCCACAATATTTCTAACATACATATCAGACTGGGAGGCTAAATGGCACCAGGTTGAAACAACAAAATTGTCTTGAGTTCCACAAAGACATTAGAAAATGTGGTAACTATATGACAAGCAAGAGGCAGCCATATAATCCTGGTCATTATCTGAAGTAAGCGAGCCTTGGCCATTGGAGTGGCGAGTTCATTTCTCAGGAAGTGATGTGGGACTTTGTCTACCTTGAACTCCACACATCCCTAGAAATTAGCATGGTGTCCGATACCTAATGGGCACTCAAAACATCTGCTGAATTAAGTGAATTTAAAAAGGAATTAATTGATGAAATATATGATGAACTGGGACACGGGAGACCTGAAATCTATTTCTAGTCTGGTTGCTAACTGAGCTATGCCAAAGGTTTTGAAGATTTCTGTTATTTATAACATGATATGGGTAGAGTAGGGCTTTCTAATAACTCTGTTAGTACCAACTCTGTTAGTACCAACTCACTTGACTCTTTGATTGCTATGCCCTTTGGTTTTGGATAAAATTTGAGTGAAACCAAAGCACTGACAATGACCTCAAATCCAAACACTCAAGTTTCATAAAATTGAAGACAATTTAAGGTCAAAGCCAGATAGTAGGAATGGCCATAAGCACTGTGTTGACCACTTTCAACTATAAACTGGGTAAATCCAAAGGCTTCTTTTTGTTAGAAAGAGACATCAGTGTCCACTTTACTGTCTTCAAAACACAACTTTGTATATTTCTGGTAGTCATTAAAATTCCTTCTTACAGAGGCAAATGTCATGAGAAATCTTAGACAGGGGTGGCCAATCTTTTGGCTTCCCTGGGCCACATTGGGGGAAGAAGAATTGTCTTGGGCCATACATAAAATACACTAACACTGAAGATAGCTGAGCTAAAAATAAAAACATCTTATAATGTTTTAAGAAAGTTTATGAGTTTTTGTTAGGCCATTTTCAAAGCTGTCCTGGGTTACGTGCGGCCCACAGGCCATGGGTTGGACAAGCTTGCCTTAGAAAAAATAATCTATTTAGTAAAAACCACAGCCAGTTATTCTAAGCAAACATACCGTACCTCCAATTGTGCCTACTTCCCGCAGTAAAATAATTCTGGGTTTACCACTGACCTTTCACTATGCCTTCACCTCAACATTAATATTAAAGTATAAGATAATTAACTGAAGGTATTCTGCTGTCACAGTGTAGAATCATCATATCAATATCTGACCCATTCACTAGTAGAAATTTCATTATGATTTTTTAAATGAAATTATAGTGATGTGAAAACCACAAGTACATACTTAGTATGTGGCTAATGTCATGATAATGAACAGGTGAGGCAGAGACAATATTCTGTCCAACAAAATGTATGCCTCCTCTCCTATACTGTGGTATTGCTCTTGCAGTGTGCCTACCCAATGGGACTATGTGCCCCAGGCCCTACCCTTGCACCCCACCCTTGCATGTTCCGTAGAGAAGTTCCATCTATGAAATATGAGCCCAAGTGCTAGGTGTCACTCTCTGGCAGGAGTATTTAAGAAACATTTTTGTCTTCTCTGCCCTCTCTTCACCTCTATGCTGATGAATGCACAAGACTCTGAGGTTACAGGGATCATTGGACCACAAGATGAAATAAATCCGGATCCTTGAATCACAGCCAAGAGATAAACTGACTAGGAACACATACATTGACTTATGACACAATCAAAAATCAATTTTGAGTACGGTATGTTTAGTCCCTGAAATCAAGCAGTTTGTTATAGCTGCTGGAATTATTCTAATTAATAGATTTTTTTTTAAGTGAACACAATGGCCTAGGCTCAATTTCCTTATTAGTGATGTAAGGACAATAAAATTCACCTTGGAGTATTGGTGGTGAGAGGAAATGAGATAACATACACATGCAGGTAGCCCAGTTCCTGGCATGGGAGCTCAGGAAAAACAGTTACAATATCACCTGTGTCAACATTCCACCACTCCA
Organism: Craseonycteris thonglongyai; assembly: GCA_004027555.1. Lineage (NCBI taxonomy): Eukaryota > Metazoa > Chordata > Mammalia > Chiroptera > Craseonycteridae > Craseonycteris > Craseonycteris thonglongyai. Next base: position 43,327 of record PVKE010006350.1, on the reverse strand, counting down.
TCTCCCACCTGATTTTTAAAGATTTATTTTTATTATTTTTGTCAGAGAGAGAGAGAAAGATACAGAGACAGAGAAGGTGGAGAGCCCAGAACAGCCTCCATAGTTGCACACCATTGGTTTTTCCCCATAGTTTCAATCCACAGGTGGGTGTGGGGCTGCACAGGGCAGGAACTGGGCCGGGGTCTCACCCCGGTGAGAACTGAACTGGGGGCACTCCCCAGTTCAGCATATGGGTCCACACAGGCCGGGGCCAGGATTCGATCTGCAGTCCCCAGGGCTGCAAAGTGAGCGCTTAACCCACTGAGCCATCCTGGCTTCCCCTCCCACCTGATTTTATTAGTAATCCTTCAGAAACTATTACAATTAATTTTGTGAAATAAAAAATAATGTTAAATTGCTATGATACCTTTCTCTTTGGAAATTTGAAGACAATGTTAATACAGCAATCTACTACCAACTCATTGCTCTCTCTCTCTCTCTCTCTCTCTCTCTCTCTCTCTCTCACACACACACACACACACACACACACACACACACGCATAAAACCTGCCTTTTCAGAAAATGCTATTTGCAATCACCGAAGATCTTATATGAAAACAAGAGTGAAACAATTGAAAAAAGAAGTAATAAGATGCTCACACCTAATACCATAACTCTCTTATTATTAGTTTCCTTTTCATTACTGTCACTCCGAGATATTTCTGCCTGGGGCTTAATACTAAAATATACACACATGCAAAAGTCACACACACAATAAATCTACAACATCAACAACTAAAGACTGTTTCTTTCTCCTTGGTCTTGATTGCTAGGATGACAGCCACCTGGCTTGGCAACTTCCATCAAGATAACTGATTTTGTGAGAAAACTGTTAAAATATAAATTCTTAAGCTATTTTGAGCGATTGCATGCCCAAGAAGAGTACCTGTGAATTTTAAATCTATGCTAATCAAAATTTCTCTTGCAAGACATGACCATTATGATATACAAAATTTGGGTTTTTACTTGTCTTTAGTAGGTCCATTTTGAACCCAGACAGTAAAGTCCCGAGATTAGCAGTAAAACCCAGCATTGTTTTGAGAGTCCTTTCCTCGAGTTCTATCAAATCTGGCTGTCAAATGCACCCTGCAAAGTTGGCTCATTCTCATAGGTATGATGGGTTTGGTGATTATTACTGATCAAGGCCCAAACATGCCTGGTCAGTCATGCCAGAGAGGAGAAACAGTGCAAACTTACACACAGTGCTGGTGTTTATACAATGTTTTCATTATGTACTATTTCCAACTTGACTAGCGTGGGTATTCAATAATTAAAATTGAAGGAAGATAAAATATCTCACTCCAGGAGAGCTGATCCTGGGTGCATGGGTGATGTGATGTAGATTTGCACATCTGGAAACTAATTGTTACCAATCAATGTCACCCCAATAAAATTAACAATAAAAAAATCTCACTCCAAAGTCATTACTATTATGATGCAGGAACTGTTTCTCGCTATGCGTATTTTGTCCATATTTGAAAATGCAGAATTCAGGAAGCATCTGACACTATGACTTATACTTTACAGCCATGATTAGGTGCACCCCAAAGAGCTCCTTAGAGATGGTTTACAATTGTTCCAAGAGTAAGAAATTTCCTTTCCAGAGCCACTCTGTGTGCCACCCCCAGAACTGGTATTATAGAAGCACATGCTGGGTGGTTGAGGACTTTCTTATTTTTGAAAAACTCTGCAATGAAAATGTTATATCGGCAGGCCTTTCATCATGCTGAGTGAGGGCAATTTCTCAGGCCTTTCTCCCCATGGAAAACTACCAGATTCCATCCCCTATAGACTCAACCTAAATAATACGTGTTTATAGCCTCTCTCTAGACATCTTCAAAATAACTGTGTATGAAAGAAAACTTTCCAGCATAATTCTGCTTCTTTTCAGGCTCTGCACTGATAAACAGCAGAAAAGGTTGCTCCTAACAATAATAAATGCCCAGGAAAGGAGAAAATCCTTTGTACAAAAATCTCAAACTGTGGTAGATGTTACCTTAAAAACAACAGGAAGTGAACTCATAGGAGTAGAAACTTAGAAACTTTCTGAATCACACAGAAATTCACTTATATTGAGGGAGGCTGGTGAAAAACCACTTTAAAAATATCCAAAAGAACACAGTATTAAAATCAAATATTAAGTGGTTACATTGTGCAACACTCATGAGATAATTTGGGGAGTCACAAAGGTATGAATAATTATTAATGAAATAATTGTGGGGAGTCACTTAAGTATGAAGAATTTAAAAATTAAAGAATCCACATATATTTGTTTCCTGCAAGTGCCATCACAAAGTACCACAAGCTAGGTGGTTTTAACAGGAGAGATTTGTTGTTGCACAGTTCTGGAAGCTGCAAGTCTGAAACCAACATGTCGGCAGGGTTGGCTCTTTGTGAGGGAGAATCCGTTCCAAGCCTTACCCTCCCTCCATGCCCCAAATTCCGGTAGCCTCGGGTATTTCTTGGCTTGTAGATGGTGTTGTCCCAATGTCTGACTCTATATCCAAATAAGGTCCCATTCACAGATATTGGGAGTTAAGCAGTCTTACCCTTCCCTCCAAGCAGCAGTAGAGAAGAAGGAATGAATTACATACCCATCGCATATTAATACCTACTTAAAGTATTCTAGCACATTGTCTGTACCAACTTACCTAATAACCAAAAGCAACCACAAGCCCCCAAAGGAGGTTTTGGGTCAGGAACTTAAGACACTTTCTATGTTTACTTATTAATTTCACCATCTACAGAACGTGTTGTTGATGAGTTATAAAATTGAGAAGTATGTATACTACCTATCATCAAAGTTTTCTTTTTTTAGATAGCAAAGCTGAATTTTCAAGTTTTTTCTTTTTTTTTCACGGACAAGTCAACAGCAGTTCTGTAGATAGCTTTTGAAACTTCAAGGTCTACCTGCTGTCTTCATCTCAGTTATGTTACCAACATAAAGAAGTGGTTTTCCAAGTGGTTTTAGTTCTACTCGTAAATGTGGATGAATAGCATTATTCTGAAAAGGCATTTTGACCTTGATTTAGGACTCACAATACTGAAATGGGGCCATTGGTTTCATCGCTGCTCAAGAGGCCTGAAACATCTATTATCATGCCCTTATTTTGTTGAATCCATCCTTAGAGCTTGCCCCACCAATAGCAAAGTTCAGAGTTATTCAGCCTGACACCAACGGCACACTGTCCAGGTGCAATGAATTACTGTTTGCTTAGGGGGCATGTTCTGCCTAAAATCTAGAACTTAATACCTCTTTTTTAATTGGTATCAGTATCAATTGCCAAACCCAAGACACAGTGGTACTTTGTAATTGGCTATTGATTATGAAAATTATTTTTCTTGAGGATGAGTCTGAAAGAACTTGCATCCTTCAGAACTACAATTCCCTCATCTTTGTCATATGCTATAAATGGCCAGAGAAAAATCATGAATTATTTCTTCTTGATGTGTTTGGCAATTCTGATACTGCCTTTTTGTAGGCCTTGTTATTACTAGTATTACAGAGGGTCAAACATGCATTTACGTGTAGACACTCATGTACACGTACATTCCAAACACAAAGTGAAGATGGGGGCGGGGGGTTGGAGGAAAGGGTAAGAGTTGTAGGCAAAATTCTGTAAAGGAAGGTAAGAGTCCCAAGACCAGTGGATAAGCCCTATGCACTGTACCCCTCCTACTTGCATGTGGGTGGGACCCATAAATGGGATGGGAGCTCACTTCCATAATTAGATTATCTTACAGGGCAAAGGTGAAGAGATTTTTGTAGCCATAATAAAGGTCCCTAATTAGTTGACTTTGAGTTCATCAATAGGGAGATGATCCTGGGTGGCCTGACCTAATAAAAATGAACCATTAATAGAGGCCAGGCTTCTCCTGGACTCAGATATTTGAAGCATTAAGAGACAGATTTTCTTTCTCATCTGGGGGGGGGGGGGGGGGTCTGTGGGAGGACCATGAGGCAGGGCATGGTGGGAGACCGTGAGGAGGTGAAAATGAACCTCAGCTCCTAGCCAACAAGAAGGGGGAGGCCTCAATCCTACAACTGCAAGGAAATGAACTCTCCTATCAGCGTGGGAGGTCAGAGGGCCCTGAGCCTCACATCAGACTGAACCCTCCCTGACACCTTGATGTATCAGCCTAGGAGACCCTGCGCTAAGGACTCAGTTCATCTGTATCTGGCCTCCTGACTCTTGGAAATTGTGAAACAATACATGTCTGTTTGAAGTCTCATAGTTCATGGCATTTGTGATGCAGCAAGGGACACAGGAAGTAATAGAAGGGATAGGTCTTGGAGGAGAAGAGCGGAAATTTTAATCAACAGATGTGGTTCACTTTCCTCTTCCACTCTGCCTTAGAATTTCCCACTGTGTGGCAGCTTGGGTCAGGAAGCACACACCTGGGACCTGGGGTAGTGTTCATGTCTCACTCCTTTTGTCCTCATGTCATTTTTTACAATGATGAATGTTGCTGTGGCAACATCACAGGATTCCAAATGATTGCTTCTAATTCATTGAAATAGTCTAATAAGCTACACAGTGAGCAAAACTGCAGCTCAGTGAGAGCTCCGGTCACTGGCTGTTAGAAATCTGTTTCCATTACTCCACCTGCCACCCCCAAAACATCCCACTAACAACTTCAAAATAGACAGAATCATTTTAACATGTCCAAAAGAACTATCTCCCACAGGAGAAATACAGCTGTCCACATTACAGATAGCTAGGTGTAATCAAGGAAATTATTCTGCATTAAGCGATCTTAAAACTAAACTCCAGTGAAACTGTTTCAATTCCCTTTAGTTAACCATCAATAGAGAAAAAAAGAAAAGAAAAGTCATTCAAGTGTTTAAACTTTAACTAATTGTTTCCATTACAACGTGAGCACTTTCATTAGAAGACTTAGTTGAAGCACAACTAATAAAGTTTGACCACATCCAAGTTTCAAAAGTCAAATGGAGCTCCCATTGGAGGTGTCATTTTGACAGGCATTTGACCACACTTTAATAATGGTTCAACCTTCAAAATGTCTTTATCCATCAAATTGGAAAGGAAGACTAAAGGAGGAGCAGCTCTAAGAGCCTTCTTTTAAGTAGGTACTACTATGATGCATGCCAAACATAAAATTAAATATTGAGGCCTCTGATTCCAACTGCTTACCCATTAGTCATTGCCCACTCTTTTTGTATAAACCAAGCCCAGATTTTGTTCAATGTCTTGTGACTGTACAATTCTGGGAGAGCTATACTTTCCAGCCCTTGATGAATTGCGTCGAAACTGGCACTTGCCCATCTTTCTCGTCAGCTTCACCCTAGAGACAAATTGCTGGGCCCACCCTCGGAGTTTCTGACCCAGTGGGTTTGGAATGGAGCCCAGGAATCTGCTTTGCTAACAAGTTCCCAGGTGACACTAATGCTACTGGCCCAGCAACTCCAATGTGAGAACCAAACCAACCATTTCTCTCCCCAGTGAGTGAGTTGTTCAGATGGGGACCTAGAATACCATTCTAAGCACTAAAGTGAGAGGGAAAATCAGCTGAGAGCTTCAAAATGATTGTCCATGATAAAAATAATAATAATAATAAAAATAATACACTGAGATGTGGTAGCAGATTTTCTCCCTTTTCCTACTTCCAAACCTTGCTGATTTTGTTTCATGCTTTGAACTTGGATACTTATCTCATGGAGAGACGGCCAAAAAGAATAAGCCAGTGTTACAAGTTGGAAAGATGGAAAGAACCTTGACTTTGAAGCTGTTGCAATTCTGAGCTCACCATCCCTGGAATACTTGACCTCTGAAATTATTAACTTTAAGCCAACGCTGGTTTAGTTTTTTGTTTCTCAGAACCTAAATCCCCTTAACAAAACCTTTGAATAGTGGAGCACTTTATTTGTTATTATGGGGTTTAGAATAATTTTTTAAATACTATTAATAAAGAATTATTTAGGAAGGGATCCAAGATGACAAAGTAGTTAAACCCCACACTGGCCTCCTCCCATGACCACTTTAAATTACAACTAGGGGGATGCTGGGATGGCTCAGTGGGTTGAGTGCTCACTTTGCTGCCCAGGGGGTCTGAGAATCAAATCCCGGCCCCTGCCACTGAGGATTCATATGCTGAACTGGAGTGTGCCCCAGTTTGGTTCCCACTGGAGCAAGCTTCCCACACAGGAGGCCCCTGGCCCAGTTCCTGTCCTGCACAGCCCTGCGCCCACCTGTGGGATGAAACTATATCAAAAACTAATGACCTGCAGCTGTGCAGACTGCTCTGGACCCTCCCCCACTCCCTGTCTCTGGCTCTCTCTGGCTCACTCGCGCTCTCTCTCCCTCTCTCTCCTCTCCCTGCTTGTCAAAAACAATAAAAAATAAATTTTTAAATCACACCTAAATTATATACCAGTAAACCTGGAGAATCATCTAAAGACTAGCTCAACTTAAATTCTATAACTAAGAGATAAAGAAGAAACCACTCAAAACTGGTAGGACAGGCAGAGACATGAAACAGGTCAGCTCCACACCTGCAGATAATGATTGAAAATTGGGAGGGATATCTTAGCCATGAAGGTTCCACACACAGAGGAACAAGGGACCCTGCCCCACGCCGGGCTCCTCAGCCTGGAGTAGCCATGCCAGGAAAAGGAGCGCCCACAACATCTGGTCCTGAAAAACAGTGGGCATTCTGACGGTCTGGGTGAGATGGAAAGTGGCTAGAAATCCAGGCATCCTCTTAAAAAAGGCTGCACACAGACTCGCTGGGAGACACTCACCTTGGGCTCCAGGGGAGGGCTGGCGATTCGGAAGCCATCAGAGATGTGCAGGAAGTAGTGTGGTTTCAGGGCAAAGGACTGGAGGAACACTCTCCATTTTCCCCGTGTAGAATCCTCCTCCTGGGAAGCCGACAGGCCGAAGGCGTCTTTTCTGTGTTGAGCCCTCCCCACAGGCCAAATCTGCAACTTCATTGGTCAGGTGAGCTCAGCTCGCTCCACCCTGGTAACTCCCTGAAACCTCGCCCCACCCAAATCATGCACCTGCAAGAAGCACTTTCTCTTCAAGCTGCCAGCCCCACCTGTGTTGCACTCTTTCTTGCAAATTAAAACCACAGTGAGATACCAACTCACACCTGTCAGAATGGCTATCATCAATAAATCAACGAACAACAAGTTGATGAGGAGACAAGGGAACTCTTATGCACTATCGAAGGGTTTGCAAATCGATGAACTATGAAAAATGGTTTGGAGGTTCCTGTAGTGTCATGGATAAATTCTGTGGGATGCAAGGACACCATGGCTACTCCCTCTGACAGTCTTTCCTAGTCAAGGAACTCCAATTCCATAACTATCAACCACCATACCTTTCACTAAGATGAAGTGGGCGTATCTTTCTCTTCCTTGCCATGGGTGGGGTGCACCTACTACCCAGACTAAACTCCAGTCATTTTATTATTTCATTTTGAGCCTACTGTGACAAAACCTACATTGGCAATGTCAAGGCTCAGGATATTTGTAAATGAAAGTCCACTGGGTGATCTAATACTTTAATTCCACCACAATGTTTCAAACTCCTATGGGAAAGTTCATCATGAATCCTCTATTGTGAAAAAGACAGTGGAAACGTTGTCCTGAGTTCTGCTCCAGGTATTTTGTTACTGAAATGCTACAAGACCCTCATTACTGAGCAGCTCAAAGGTTCCCCAGGACACCTCCACATACAAATTACTATCCATCTCTTTAAAGAAAGAAACTTAGTCATCTTGTCTACAGTTGTTAAGATGATGGTGAATGCACCTGCCTAGAGGCAGAAGGAAGGAACTGATCTCCTGAGAGATATTTGAATCATGTTCCATTTTTTTCGGAAAACAATTCAATCTGAACTTTTCTCCAAGACAAAGCTCTCTTTTGATCTGTGTATATCATTGCCTCTTTATTCTATTGCAGTTTATTTTCAAAGAATTTCCTTTGCTATGCACAGAAGTACTGAATCTACTAGTAGTTATATAGCACAATGGAATTACAAAAAATGAACAGTCACTTGAGACACGAGGTCAGTGTGTTTAAAACTGTTACTTTACAGAACAAAATATTTTCCACCAAATAGTGACTATTTGAACTGCCTAAAAACCTACTCAGTGAGCCTATCTTATTTATATATTAGGATTATGAGTAATGTTTCATAGATTTTTTTATTTTTTGTCTGCTGTTTAAAAAAGGGAAAACACAGATGGGGTGACAGAGTGGTGGTTGATAATGTTTCTTTCCCATGGAGGGGGTACAGTTTCACCATCATGGCACTTGTATATGGGAATTGAAAAATGAAATAAATGGATGGCATAGAGTAGGAGCCAGGCTTCTCACTGTTGGAGTGGCTGGTTACAGATAAACAAAGGTCTAGATAGACAAGAGGCTAGAATGAATTAGTTAGAGATATTAGTATAAACTCACATTTAGCTTAATATAAATATAGATTGTTATACAAAGAAGTATGTCTAGAGGGTTGTCCAGGAAGTATCCAGCCATGAAATATGAAAAATAGAGGCATTTAGGGCTGGATTTTTTCCAGATAGCCTTCATATATATTATATGGGTTAATATAAACACAATTACACATATTTTTTTGTTCTGTGCAGCTGAGCAGGCCTAGAAGCAATGACATACCATCAATAAGTAGCATACCTACTGTCCATAACTTTGATTCTAATACCATTGCTCAATAAAGGAACCAGGGCTCCTTAGAAAATGGCTGAGTCTCGTATGGAGTAGAAATATACATGATGTGCCCAAAGCATTTCTTGTATTACTAGAAAGTAGGGCAGTGATCAAAATGAATAAAAAAAGGAAGCAAATGACAGCAAAAAAAAACATATACACACAATGATGGAGGATGGTAAACAGGCATAGAAGCAAACATTAAAGCTCCCAATGGCCAAAGCTGAAATAACTTGAACAAAAAAGTAAAGATAAATAGTATTAGTTTATAATCTCCAAAATAAAATAAATGTGCAAGTCCATACTGATTTAAATAAATGATTAAATAAATAAATAAGCAACCAATGTCACCCCCCAATAAATTTAACAATTAATAAAAACAATAGATACATACATACATACATACATACATACATACATACATACATAGACAGATAGATAAAATAGAGACTACAGAAATCCCTCATGCAGAAAAAAATAAATAATTTATGGGGATACTCCTTCCTCAAGGAAGTGGAAATGACCTCCGACTCCTTAAGTGTGGCCTTCACCTGGTGACTTATTTTCAAAGAGTATATTATGAAAATGGGAGAAAAGGTATCTTTATGGTAGACAAACCCAAAAAACACTACCTTAGCCAGATGATCAAAGTCAACCTTAACAATAAATGATGTTGAGAGAACACATTCTTGATACGATGTGATGAAAGTGACAGTTCGCCTCTGCAGTCTTCTACCAAAAATATATAACCCCAGTCTAATCATAAATAAAACATCAGACAAATCCCAATAATAAAAAATTCTACAAAATGCATGGCCAGTAGTTCTCAGAACTGTCAAGATTGCCAAGATCAAGTTGAGTCTGAGAACTGTCACAGCCAAGAGAACCCTAAGGAGACATGACAACTAAATGCAAATGTATCTTGGATGGAACCCTGAATGGAAAATGGGCACTAGGGTAAAAACCAAGAAAATATAAATAAAGTAAGGACTTCAAGTCAATAATAATGTATCAGTATTGGTTCCTTAATTGTAGCAAAGAGATCATTCTAGTGTATGATATTGATAACGGGGGACACTGAATCTGGGTATGTGACAACTCTCTAAACTCTCCTTGACTTTTTCTGTGAAAACAAAACTGTACTAAAATGAAAGCTTATTATTTAAAGTATTAGCATTAAAACTAGTAAAGGCATATTTTACTCTCCATCTTATCCTAACATTTTTCAACTGGTTCAAACTTAGACGTGTTATTCACACATCCCTGCTCCCACTGCCATCCAACAGCAACATTCATCTCTGCAGGGGAATTTGTTTTCATCCTAGAAACCCATAATTGAGATAAAGGTGGCACTTGTAAGGACTAGTTTCTGGGGTTCTACCACACAAGGATGCTTTGTAGAATGTGAATCTGACTTTGTGACCAAAAATCAACCAGAAGCATCATTAGACAATCATTTTTCACAGCATTTATGAAACTATACATTCTCAACCAATTGGAGCATTAGCTCAACCAGGTAAACCATTAAATCAATAGTTTCTAATGACTGGACGCTACAAATCAAAATGCAATGCACAGAAGTGTGATTCTACCAATATAGGATATAGAAATTTGGTTTCCCTGAAACATTTCAGCTCATTTTTTAATACCTATATTTTATTTTAAGGAACTGGACATATTAAGGGACTGGATATTTTAATCAGCAGTCAGTTCTGAGACAACACAAATATCTATGACACTATATCTTATTTACTAGTTATCCCAGGTTTTATAAAGGAATGCTTCAATGAATTTGTATTATCTAGTTCATGTTAATATCTGAGATTTCTTATATTTCATTAAAGTTTATGTTCCTATGGTACTACTTCATGTTTATGAATAATAATACATGCACATTTGTAAAAACTGTGTAAGTCACAAGGCTGAGTTTGTGGTTGATGGTTTGAGGCTCTTATATAATTGTAAACTATATAAAAGGTATTCCTCACTCTCAATAAAGAGCAAATTCTGTAAAATCTCCTGAGTGTTTTTTAATCATATGATTGGACATATCTTTTCTTTATTATAGTCCTATTGTTATAACTGTCATGTTTCTTCCTTGATTTGCTTGGTCTGTTTTTTCAAAGAAAGAAAATTTATTAAAACCACATTTAAATAATGCATCCTGGACAAGAAAAACCACATCATTCTCTCTCAAATCTAGAAAATAGAACAGTTTATTTATTGCTTCAAAACATTCTCTCAGTACACATAGACAGCCACGTGACAGTTAAAACATTTGTCACGAGTCATTGGTAAGGAATCAGCTAAACCACTGACTGAATTCCTTTACTCAGCGATATACAGAGTGATTACAGCCTACTGGTGACTACTCGGCCATTTAGTTTAGTAAACACCTGAGCACCTTCTTCAGTACCGTATGTCTATAGGGAGCTGGAGTCAGTAAACTTTTAGAAAGGCCTAGAGAGTAATTTCAGAATTTGTGAGCCTTAAGAAGAATACGTCACATTGACTCAGCAGTGTCGTAGCATGAAAGCAGCTACAGAAGATACATAAGTGAATTGGTGTGACTGTGCTCCCCCTAAAACTTTATTTACATACTGATGTCAAGTGCATTGAGTGAGATTTGGCCCATGGTCTATAGTTTTCCAATCACTGTCATAAACAGAGAGAATAGGCAAGCAAGTGGAAATGGAAGTGATCAGCCACTTAATGAGATCTAGAACGTTCTTTGCTTCCTTCTCTGGCTGGAAAATTCCCTCTCCCTCTATCATACCAGCTCACATATCCTTTCTCCCATAAAGTCATTCTCAGCTTCCCCATACAGAGTTAGTTTTTTTCTTTTTTGCCGTGTGCTGGTATGACTGTCAATTTTCAAATCTACCATTCTGGTTAAACAGTGGTCTCCCTGGGAAAGGGCAGCAACCTCTGTCATCCAAGTAAATACACACTATACAGAATCTAACCATTTCCCACAGAGCGGAGACAGTATCGCTGAAAGGGAACTGGCCTCTACCTTCTGCTGGCCTCTCCCCCTCCCCCAGTCAGCTGCTATTCCTGGCCATATATCCCTCACCGTTTTACTTGCATTACCACCACCCCTAAATTCTGCTCCTTTGGATAGAACCCCATTCAAACCATTCCAGGCTGACAGTCCTCCTTGGAGTGACATCCAGACACAACCCTCTCTCCTGCTGTCACAGGCTGCTTTCACTTCCTCACACAGGAGCCAGGCACTGTCCTGCTAGGTTCTCCATCTGTGGGGGACATATAGTGGCAGCTCTGAGTGGCCCCCACTGAAGCATCACTTCTTAGTCTTGAGGATCTTCCCATCCCTGCACATTGCAGGAAAGTGGGACTCACAGCACACAGCTCTGCTATAGTGTCATCCTCAACATCAACTTCCATCTGCACTCAACCATTCCAAACCTCCCCCGTGGGTAGAGAAATTCAGAGTTGTGAGGCTGATTCTCTGATAGGTTCTTCGAAATCTTATGAGCTCGCTGAAAACTTCCATTTTTTACATCAAGTTACAGCAGAGTTTCACTTTAGGAGGACCCATCTAGTGTGTGCAGGTGAGACGGAAGGTTGAAGGCACTGAAAGACAGAGATCTAAGAAGCAGTTACTGAATAATCTAAGCTATAGACAAGTGAGTTCTCAACTAGGGCCTCCACTAGTGGGAATAAAAACAGGGAGATTGTCTCAAGAATCATGACAGAGATAGATCAATAGACACTGAAATAATGTCAAGAGAAAAGGGGACTTGAGAACCAAAAGGATTTCTGGTCAACAAAGAAGTCAGAATTTGGAAGGAGTGTCTTTGAAGGGGACATGAGACGATCAAGCATGTGACCCATTAGTCACTGCTACCATGTCAGGTTGAGATGAGCCTTAGGGAATTAGGGCATGGGTCTTAAAATCCAGAATTGAAGCTCAGCATCATCTGCACAGAGGTAGTTATTGAACCCACAGCACTCTTAAGACTAACAGTAGAAAGTATGCAGCAAATAAAAATGACTGGGGAAAGGAGGGAAATCTCCCCACAGCCATAACAAGAACTCAGAAAAGTGGAAACTCAGGAAAAAGCGGGGCTTTAATGAGGCGTCATCAGTCGTGAGGGGCCAAAGCTGAAAGCAGGATGAGACAGGAACTACTGACCGTAGCCTCAGGAATGTCCCAGTGGTGTTGCTGAAGCCCATTCCAACGGCTGAGATTGAATGAACTGGTAAGAAGTAAAGGCACTGGTGTGAAATCATCTTAGGGAATCTATGAGATGGCTCATGACTTTTGAACCTAACAGCTACTTAAATTTGACTTATTCTCACAGTACTTTCTTCAGTCTCCTATGGGCCCCTCTGCCCTCAGCTTCTTTGACAGGGAGCTGGACCTCACCTTCTGCTGGCCTCTCCCCCTCCCCAGTGAACAAGAAGGCATCTCTTGAGATGACAGAAGGGTCTAGGGGAAGAGCCAGTGAACAGAACGTGGGTCAGCGAAGCAAGAAAGGGATTTTCCAGGGAAAGAGGGCAAGAAGGACAGCACAGGGAAACAAGCTGGCCTTCTCACAACAAACAGGCACCTTTTATTTTAAGATTAATTTTACTGTTTGAGAGAAGGTGAGAGTGGGAAAGAGAGCAAGAGAGACAGAGCAATCTCCAGAGCAGTCTCCATAGTTGTACATCATTAGTTGTCACATGGTTTCATTCCACGCAGGTAGATGTGGGGTTGTGTGGGTCAGGAACCGTACTGAAGGCAAATCTCCACCATCATCCTGGTGGTTACCACTTGTGCCCCAGTTCAGCATATGGGTTTGCATGGGCCCATGCTCGGATCCAATCCCTGGACCTCATGGTTGCAAGGCAAGCACTCAACCTGCTGAGCTACCCCAGCATCCCAGCACTTGTAAACTGAGGGAAAGAGAAGAAAATAGGAGACAAAGCCTGAGATGCAGAAGAAGAAAGTTTAGAGAGACCAAATTAGAAGGTCTTAACTTTCAAAAAAGTAGAAAGAGAGGCCATTTTAAGAAGTGAAAAGGGTAGAGGCTAGTATCTTACAAAGAGCAAAATGTGTTGAAGCCATCACTTTGTGGGATAGAGTTTTTAAAACACAGAATCACATCCTAACAAAGAAATGTGGTCCAAACTGAGGGTTCAAATGAACCTAACCTCTCCTTTCTCACCACTCATTCCATTATTAATGTCACTTTTTTTTTCAAGGTTAACTCGTTGACAGTGGGTTGTGACTTTTTCCAGAAGTGCTTGCTAATTCAAGAGGAGTGAAGAAAACACATGGAGCATTACCCTGGCTGTCACTTGGCAAAGTAGTTGTAGATGGAGGTCTGGGTGGGTAGGGTGTCTATGGTAAAGAGGCAACCATCTTTAAGTGCTGAGCATGGTCGTGCAAGAAGACAATGAGAAATAGTGAGGTAGATGGAATGGTTAACTCCACAGGGACACCAGATGGAGGGGGGAAACATGACATAATAATGAAAAAGTGAAATCCTGAAGGAAGGTGTCAAAGTCCCTCATGTTGGTGGACTAAAGAAGTACAAATCCAGCTGAGGTGACCAAACAATCACCAAGACCAATAGGTTAAATTATAGCTGCTGTTAAGGGGGTCCCTTCTGCCCAATTCCTAATACAGTCTTCCCTTCAGGTGATATGCACTGTGCCCCATGGAGGGGGTGTGACTTTCCAAACTGCTAATTGGGAAGAAAAAACTGATTATTCTTAGACAGGCTTCTACCTGCTTTCTCCAGGCTGCTAGCTCCCATTGGAAAATCAGCATCTTCACAAGGGTTCCATGATGGGACAGGGCTGGCATCAAGAATTTTCTGCAGCTGGGCAAGTAACTGTAAGCAGACCTGGGGTTCCAGTCCATTTCATTCTCCCACTAAAGCTACTTTCTCCAACTCAGCTGTTATCCATTATTTTGCCCTCTGGAGTGGCAAATGGAAAAAGGGGGTCTTTCATTAAAGCTTCTGGGGGATCGTAACAGCTTACTGAAACTTTCTAATGTCTGGAATGTCTCTGGTTTGTTTTAGTCAAAAGTTGAATCCATAAATAGGCTGACCAGACATCCTGTTCAAACGGGACAGAAAACAACAGCATCGGTCCGGTTTCAAACAGTACGTATGGTCAGCCTACTGACACCTTGAATTTAGCCCAGTGAGACAAGGCTGAACAGAGTGCCATTTGAAATGGGACAATACCGTTGTTTTCTGTCCCATTGAAAATGGATGTCTGGTCAGCCCATCTATAAAAGGATCCCTCTTATTCCTTTTTATGCCGACTTCACGTAGAGCGTAAGCTTAGTCTGGGAGTCATGACTGGAGTGTGCTAATGAATGACCCTCCATTCCGGGCCACACAGAATGTCTGCCCCGGTATAAGTTGGAGTCAATACTAAAAGCAGAGCAAAGTTTGCCTGCGACCAAAAATTATAACTCCAGACTAGTTCTAGAGGGAAAAAAAATTGTGTGAAGAAGGGTTAAAATTGGTCATATTTTTTAGATTGGAAAATACTATTGAAGTCTAGAAGATTTAAAAAAAAAAAAAGAGTGGACCCAAATAATTGAAAATTGGTATAATAAATAAAGAAGAAACTTTTACAACGTAAAGCCAAATTCTCTATGTAGGTCCCAATTAGGTCCTTGCTTTGACGCATGAATTTATAAATATGAGCACTACATTTATAAATATGTGATCATTGCATATCACATGGACCATTTCTCTGGTTCCATCCAAGGGAGTGACTTCTAAATCAAACATGTCCAACCTGCGGCCCAGGACGGCTTTGAATGAGGTCCAACACTAATTCTTAAAACACTATGAGATGTTTTTTGTGACTTTTTAGCTCATCAGCTATCATTAATTAGTGTTAGTGTATTTTATGTGTGGCCCAACACAATTCTTCTTCCAACATGGCGCAGGAAAGTCATAAGGTTGGACACCTCTGTTCTACATGATTGTCTTTATTCCTAACTACAAAGGTATAAATTTCAATTCAATGCTTAAATTAAATTTATATTATATGTGTGCATCTTTAAGGACTCTCTTTGTGGCAGTGAAATTGTTGCCATAGTAACTAACACAATTCCAAAAAGGAAAAAAAAAAGGGTGCAGCAATTTTTTCTCCTTGAAAGGTAAAAATTAAACTCAAAAACAACAGATAATGGCCATTTCATTAAACATTTGTTCTCTCCTAAGTGGTATTACAAATCTCACACATTTCTATGAAATAAAGAAATCATATCATCTTTCCTCATTCTTACTTGTTCTCATTCAAGCACAAAGAATACAAGGTCGTTGCTTCGCACACTGAGTGACTCATGAAAAGCTAGCTCACTAAGCAAACTTAGGTGAAATCATCGATTGTATTGTATGCCATGTCTTACATGGTCTTTTGTCTTATGAGATAATAAATTCAATAATAATAGTGATAGTAATAATTGTCACCTCATTTATTAGAGAAAAGCCTACACTGAATATATAGGCACTAAAATGATACTAAATTTCACTTATGCTCTAAGTTTCAGGGACCTAAATGAGATCCTGGACCACAAAAACAATTACATGCAGCATGAGAAGTTGGTGTGGTATGAAAGGCTAAAGTAAATTTATAAATTTTGCATTTACTGACTTGTATATGACCAAGTGAGGCAGCCAGGGCAAATGTGATCATTTAGAGTGTGGTTAATTGACTATGTCCTTCTCTAAGAGCCTACAATGAACCAAAACGTTTAGGACAAATCATGAGATTTAGCAGAAACTGTCTTACTAAAGCTTGATAGTAAGTCTTTCATCTGATGTCCTCACTGCTATCTATCTTGTGTCTTCTTTTTTTCCACTTAGAAATATGTTCAACAAATATTGGAAGCATTATGCTTTATTTATTTCTGTAAGCCATCAGCTTTGAAATCTGTGGAATAAAACTATATACACTTCTCAGTAATCATTTCTGTTGGCATCAGTAACAGAAAACTAAACAATGTGAAATAAACAGAAATGGGAAGAAATAAAATTGCATATCAAAGGGTGTGAAAATATAGTGTTTCTTTTATTAACAACTCTAGAGGAAGAAATGGAGTTTTTTAACTTCAGACACTAAGGCAATGAAAAAATAATATAACACAAAAGGAAGTTACATTTAGATACTAAACAGATGGGTGATATGCAGATGTTTCAAGAACATCTGCTGTAACAAGAATACTTGAACAGACTTTGGGAAAACTTAACCAATTACGTTCCAGTTATCAAATAAGCTATTTAAGACAGATCTAGTTAATATTGCTATTGCATTCCCACATGTTTCTGTGAGCCAATCCACAGACCAGTAAATTCAGCACTCATTCCAACATGTCCATGGCTTACAACAATAAAGATGTTCAACCTCCTGGTCACTGCTGTCATTATTAGCTTACGTCCCTAACTGATCACTGCTGGCCATTGCTTCCCTGGGAATGAGTCTGCCCCAAATGTTGTTGGTAACTATGAATACATCCAGCATTCATTTGGCATGACTGATGTTTTCCACTGCCATGTGAAAATCAAGTACCTTGGCTCCTCTTTGGGGCAACCCAATCCATCAGAAATCCAGCCAAGTTCAGAAGACACGTTGGGTTTCGCCCCATGGCCTGGAGAACTCACATCTGATTCAGGATCAAGGCTCCATTTTAATAAGTCTCCCTGGTCTTCAATCCATCACTGCCAAGCTGACACACATCAAAACTGGGCATCCTCCATTAGAGGCAGTTTAACCTACATGTGCATTGGGGTAAAGAACTGCCAGCCTGGAAGTGTATAATAATGGAAACATCCTGGATTGGTGGTGAAGAGAAGATGAAACCCCCAGCTCACGCATAAGAACTTGGAGGATTATGGCATCAAATGCTGGCTTTTCCATACATTTAGCAGTTACAGTTTTGGTTTTCAGGGTTACTGGGATCTAAATCCTGGGTGCAGAAACAAAGCATAAAAATCCGTACATGTAAATGATTTGTGTGGAAATCAGTACTTATAGAAACGAATGCAACTACACCCAGAACATAGCACAGGCCTACCCTGGATGATCTGAGCCCTAAAGCAAAGTTAGCTCTTTACAGTAGAAACAACTCTTGTGTACAGTCCAACATTGGAATGAGATCACCCACCCATGTGACACATGGGTTCTAGGGTTGATGGAGAGAAACAAGTCCCAGGACAAGTACAAGATGTCTCAGTCCCCTTGCAGGCAGCAGAAGCTGTGTGACTTTTCTGGAAAATGTACTGTGTGTAAGAATGAAGTATGCTGCTTCTGGTTGGAAGCATGTAAGAGTGGATATGGGTTTACCCATGTCCCTGTCCCCTGCTGTAGTGATACACATTTTAAGATGCCAGTGTAAAGAAATGCGGACAATTCTCTGAGCCTGGGTTTTTCTGTGATTACAATTATACCAACAACCTGCATTAGATATTGTGCAGGCAAGGAAAAATATGTATGTAGTGTCAACTGAGATATTGATATTAATTTGCTGCTCAGTATAACATAACTGCACCCTGACAGAAACATTAAGAGTAAAAAGTGTGGGGAAGCTGGGATGGCTCAGTGGGTTAAGCGCTCACTTTGCAGCGCCAGAGACCAGGGATCGAATCCCGGCACTGGCCCGTGTGGACCCATATGCTAAACTGAGGAGTTTCCCCAGTTCAGTTCTCTCTCTGTCTCTATCTCTGTATCTCTCTCTCTCTCTGTCAAAAAATTAATAAAGAAATAAAAGTTAAAGAGTAAAAAGGGAGCCTCAGGCAAACCATTGATAATACAAATGTTCTAGAAAATAGTAGCAGGTCATGTTTCACTACTGGAGCATTGTGATGGGCAGCCAGGTACTAGTTATAGTAACAGCTTGACATTGGGGTGTAGATGTAGGGCCTCATTCATGGGAACTTTTTGAAACAGAACTTTAAGAATGGGTAAATAACACTTCACAATCGGAACAGAGAATTACAACGAGAGGATATGGTTACAGGAATGAGAGGTAGTGGTTTATCTGAATGGAGCCACGATATAAGCATAGAACCATCTAATCTACTGAAACAAGGCTCTGAAACTTTTTGTAACTAAGAATAAGCCTTTTACCAAGGCCTGAGATAGGGTTAAAAATAGCAGCAGAAATCTTGAAATCCCAGCTGTGAACACAAGAGCTTATTCTGAGGCAGAGAGCCAAGCTGGTCCTGAAAACTAATTCAAAATTTTAAATGGAAAAATTTACACAAGGTTCATAAGATAATCAATTCAATGTTTTTCATTCAAATGATCAAATAAAATGACACTGAGTCCTCTCTCATGCTGGGTTGATTCTCATAGATCATTGTGACCTTAATGGGAAAGATCTTCAGGTAGCTGGAGTTGGTACAAAGCCAGATTCCTGCCAAGGCTACTTCGTCCGCTAACATAAAAGAAGTCTCCAAGCCTTCCCATTTAAAAGTTTTTTATAGAAATTTTATGTCTTCAGTGTCAATAATCAACTAAATCATTTGATGGCATTAATAAATTAGTATAGTGTTATTCAATGAAAATCAATTCATAAGATTGCTTTCTAAAAGGTGTCCCAAAATTCACACAGGAAGTAATTTTGATAGAAAACATAAATATAAAGGTTTATAATTAAAAACTGTAAATTTTTATTGCTCAACAATGAAAACACATTGTTCTTTTGTGCAGCGCTCCATTTTTAATAACCCTGAACTGTCAGTTGTCACGCTGTCTTTTTTTTTCATTGGCAACACTTTACCGCACAAATGACACAAAATTCAAATCTTGCATGAATTTTGGGACACCCTTTATTTCCACATATTTTTTTTAATGTATTTTCCAAATCATACCTAGCTGCCTTTTGAAATGCAGCAATGTGTAAAATAAAAGGATGTCTTTACCTATTGCCTTTGGCAAAGGCAAATAGGAGACTTCATCCTTGAGAAAAAACTGCATGAGTTTTGTTTTAGCCAATGATTCTAAGCATGCCCAAAAAGAAATTCAGAAATAACAAAGTAAATTTAGAGTTATACTTTGCCTACATACAAGTTGGTTTTGCAAAATTTGGAATCATGAATAGAATTCAGCAAAATACCCATTTTGTCTTTAAAATATTAAATCTGTGATTTGACAGATGTTTTCTTTATAAATTTGCTTTGTCATATTACAGATAGGACCACATTTAGATTTATACACCAAACTTCAGATGATTTCCAAGACAAGAAAAGGGCTTCTAGTGAGGAAGACACCCAAAGATATATGAAGAAGAGGTACACATGATAAGAAACTAGAATTTCATATAGAACTTAATCTTGTGGTCAGCAGATCAAAGTAGATATATACTGTGGTCGTTATCTTGGCCAAGTAACCACCAAATTGTTGACTCAAATTGTTCATTGAAACAAGTGTAAATAGACATGAATCAGTTAAAATGATAATCAACTTGCAAAAAGTTAAAGTTTTTGGTGTACTACTACAGTC
The DNA here is from genome assembly GCA_004027555.1 of Craseonycteris thonglongyai. Lineage (NCBI taxonomy): Eukaryota > Metazoa > Chordata > Mammalia > Chiroptera > Craseonycteridae > Craseonycteris > Craseonycteris thonglongyai. Next base: position 23,103 of record PVKE010006350.1, on the reverse strand, counting down.
AAATTAGGTCTATGTTAAAAAATTGTTTGATTTGATTAACTTGTCAACTATGTATTTAAAGTCATTTAAAGTTTTTTCTTAGTGTTTGTCTTTTCGCTGACACTAAAAAAATTGTTTTTATTCTTTGTGAATTAGTATAATATCTTATACATCTGTCTTTCAAGCATAAACATTAAGCAATCACTTTGGTTGTTCAATAACCTGACAGCAAATAAATGTATATATGGTCATAAACATCATATACACATGAAGCTTCAAAGTACCATTTCATTTAAATCAATAGTGTAATATTTATTGATTTAATTTCATCTTGAAGAGAAGGAAAATGGAGTAGTAATGCTTTCTTACAATTTATCATTGTTTATACAGTTTCAAATTTGTTTATAGTTATAATGAAATCCATCTACTTTATGTCAAACTGATAAACAAGTAGGCCAGGAAATTATATCAGGATAACCAGATCACTTTTAAAAAGCCAATAGATAAAAACAACAGAAAAAATTTGTAGTTAAAGAAATTAAGAATATTAAACTCTTTTGAAACCATATAGATTTTTTTTTCTAATTACTACAGTATCAAAATTCTTAGGATTTTTTGCAAAGTATAAATGTGTGGGTGTATATATATATATATATATATATATATATATTGTTCAGACACACACACTCAATCATACACACTCTCCTGTAACTCTATTGCCACAAGTTTCCTAAGCAATTTGAAATTCATTTAGCAGCTGTATTATAGAAAAATCATCAAATTATAATAAAATAATATGAAATAATAGTAACACAAAAATAAATTACTTAGCAAGTACTGACATATCTGACAAATGCAACTTTCCCACAATGATCTGCCCTTCCCTCCTGGCAAGTGGGTGGCTTAGGAACCATTTTCTGGTAAAACATCACTGCTTGTTCTTTAAGTCAAGCCTAGCTTCTCCGCCATCTACATGACCTCAAATCTAGGACTACACATGTGCAAGTGGACCAGCTTATCAGCTTCCTGGGACAGCAGACTTGATCTTGGAAAGACATGGGGCCAAATGGAGAGAAGGTGGGAGATAGGTTAGGACGTACAACGTGTCATAAGGAAGAAGACAACACATGCTGGTTGAATTACATATCCAGAGGAAGAAGCAGAGGACCAGAACTGTAAACGGTCAGAGTCTCTACGGCACCACTGACTTCTCTACTGGGAACACAATACAGCATTCCAGGTGAGAAAGGACAGCCAGACGAGCCCCCAAATCAAAGCTGAGGACCTCGTACCCATTAAGGATCCCTCAGAGGTAAGAGTTGTATATGATAAGCGCAGAAGTGGGGTTTCTCCCTATTTTATATCATCCTAAGTGGAGGTAACCCCCACCTTTTCCTTTCTTCTAGCTGAGACAAAGCTGGAGGGGTGTCAAAGGCTTTATTAGGGTCTGAGGAGGAAATAAAGGAAGTTAACACGGAATGCCATAAATTTAGGTATTAATAACTTGACCTGCCAGGTTAAAGGAGAGCCTGAGTCTCTCCGGCCTTTCTAAATGAATTGGTGGCTGGTCAGGAATATCTTTGTATATTAGAGACCCTGACATCAACTCACAATAGGTTCCCCTGACCATTAGAGACCTCAACAGGGTTCCCACATCCTGTTTGATTTTTTACCTTCATCTGCAGGGGTCTCCAAACTACGGCCCGCAGGCCGGATGCGGCCCACAAGGCCCTCTCATCCGGCCCATGGAGACCTTTTTATCTGAATAAAATAATACTAAATAAATAATTAAAAACAACATCTATGTTTTGATTCTTTTTTATTTGGACCTTGAGTGTGTAGTCGGCCCCCAAACTGCTGTTTGATAGTTAATGGGGCCCGCGGGCTGAAAAGTTTGGAGACCCCTGATCTACAGAATGTCAAGCTCTAAAAGAATCTTATCGCAAAAACTCTAATCCACATTGATTCTTTTTTCCTTTGACCTCTTAATCCACATGGTATTCATATACTCATTTTGTCTTTTAATACTACATTCTCCTAAATAATATTACAAATTTTTTATTAAATTTTTCAGCAAGAAATGACTTTAATAACTTCTATTCTTAATTTTCTACACAGGTCTCAGGCTAGGCTAGACATTTAGTATGCAATAAATTGAATTGTATGAATGAAATTCTCTACAAAAATTTTACTTAAAATGAGTAACATTGCATTAGCTATCTTGCATGACTGAGCAAAGCTTGGTAAGGGGATAGATATTCTTTCCATGTATCTTATACAAAAATGTATTCTTACAGAATATTCTTATGGAATGTCAAAGGTGAAGCAAAAAATTTAGCATGCCCATAAATGAGCATTTAACTAGAAGCAGTGACTATGTGAATTTTGTAATCATTCTCAGGAAATATGATTTCATGACTGAAAATCAGCTCCATTTTTGGCTCTTGTGCCTTGAGAGGTACATTTAAAAAGGATAGAAGGGATGTGAAAAACTGTGGGAATGCTGGGGAGACTGGGTATAAGAACACCCATTTACTTCTCACCCAATCGTCTATGTCTACCTCTAGTCACTCCCAAGTCCCTGGTACTGTTCATATAAGTCTGAGCCAAAATTATTTTCATTCAGTCATTGAGTCTTTGCTTTATTCACTGAACTAGCATTTCTTGCACACTATTCTGAGCCAGGCACTCTGCTGGGGCAGGCGCATTCAGGAGGCTGCCAAGACCTGTTGCCCCAATTTATCACATTCTAGTGGTATCAACATCAATAAACATGTGGACTGATAAATAAGAGGGTAACTACAAACTGCGGTAAGTCCTGGGAAAAAAATACCTGACACAGACAATGACATGGGAACCCAGTTAACCAAGGTGATCGCAACTGGCTGCTCAGACACCTAAATATTAAAAAATGAACAAGCCATTCATTGAGGCTGGCAAAGAACGGTCACCCCCAAGGTTGGACCTCATCCTTCCTTCCATATTTATATTAGAGGTGGGCTGACCAGACTTACCGTTTTAAACGGGACTGTCCCATTTCACACTGTACGTATGGTCAGCCTACTGACAGCTTGAATTTAGCCCAGTACTGATGTTTTTCTGTGCTGTTTAAAATAGTACAACTGGTTAGCCTAATTAGAATGGAAGTCAGAATTATTTCAGGACACCATCTCTAGTGATAGAATTTCAAAGAGTGGGGTTGTCCTTTGAAAAGAATTTGGGTACCTTCCCAGCACCACTTGAATGACACCACAAGCCAATTCTGCAGACATTTTGAGTCATGTAAATATTAATATAAATGCATCCAGTAAAGTAGATGCCTGGATACACTGCCAGGTCATTGGTTAGGGGTGAGGGGAGCCTTCAAATCTCAATAGTCTTAGACTGGAAAAATAGGTTTAGCTGCTCGCCACTCGAAAGCCAATATTCTGTGAGACAAATGTTGGGTGGAAAGGAAAGTTTGCTTTTTTCAGGAAGCTGGAAACCTGGGAAGATGAAGGGCTCATGTCTGAAGCCCGTCTCCAAAGTGCCGGACCAAACACAAGCGTTTTAAAGGGGAGAAAGGAGAAGGGGAGTTCCAGAGAACTGAGAGAGGAGGTGTGTTCCTTTAGTCATTCATAGCACCTTTGCACATCAGACTCCTGGGCACCAGCAGCTGGTTGCATCTACTTTGAGGTATTCCCTCCTGAAAAACAAGCTCACAAATTCTCCTCAAAACCCTGAAGTTATCTCCTGCTGTTTCACAAAACAATAGCATGTCAGCGACACAAAACTGTACTGTGAGAACAAAAGGAGCTGAGCAAGAAGAGCAGTCCACACATGAACAAAGGCCACACTGAGAATAAATTTATTTAATTCATCTGCCAGAAATACTAGGGGCCTTAAAATTATAAGGAGCTCAGCTATAATCACTACATGATAGCCAAAGACAGTTTGATAATATTTTTTTCAATAAACAAACTAAATTTTTTTCTAAAATCTTTCCAACTCATTCAATCTAGACAAAAGTCTTTCTTATACTATTTACTTAACAATTGCAGTGACTACCAGGCCTCAGGTCCTCCCAAGGTTGCCTTGTGGAACAATGACCTGAAGGACTCCTATCCTGCCTCACAGAAGGAGCCTTCCCTTCCATGCCCTAGAGGCAAAAGCGTGATTGGGCCACAGGTTCAAGCACACCAAGAAAATGGGTAGCTAAGGGGACCTGTGACAGAGCCTATGTAAGCTGGATTTAGCTGACCCAACCAAATTTTCTCTCTTGGCGATAAACTGGCAAATAAAAAATTGAATAGCAGCAAGAGCTAAAACTGAAAGTATCTGGGCAAGCCAAAGTAAATAGTCTTCAAAGCCCTATGTATTAGATCAGTGGCGTCCAATCTTTTGGCTTCCCTGGGCCTCATTGGAAGAAGAAGAGTTGTCTTGGGCCACACATAAAATACACTAATACTAACAATAGCTGATGAAACTAAAAAAAAAGTCACAAAAATATCTCATAACATTTTAAGAAAGTTCACGACTTTGTGTTGGGCTGCATTCAAAACCATCCTGGGCTGTATGTGGCCCACGGGCCACAGCTTGGACAAGCTTGGTATTAGGTGATGATGACACCAAATAAATACCAGTAAGATGATGAGAGTATACAAAGGAAGAGCACAGTGATGGTGGAATGTTAGTAGAGAGACCAGTAAAATATAGCAGCTTATTCCTGGAGCTGCCTCAGGCTAAGACACAAGGTCCCTCTCCTTGGATTCCTGGAACATTCCAGCTTCCCTTATTGCCACACGTATCCTCACAACAAATATAGCTTAGTCCTCCCCAGTTACTTCAGCAGGATTGGCTAAGACTATTCTTGGATACAATGAATGCCTAACAGAAATACGCCCTCATTACATCAACCTTTCCCCCTGGGGAAAAAAATGACACAACAAAAATAGTGCATGCAAGGGCTGGCTGGAAAAAATCCAGCCATTGTCAATATAACCAGAATGGTTATGTGGCTGAATACTTTATGACAGCCCTCGTATGTAGTATTAGTGATGAATCTCCGGAGCAAAAGGCAGATATATTGGAAGCACTCAAAAAAGTTTGTTTAACACATAAATTAATAACCAAGTGAAAGAAACAATACTGACAGACATATTCATTATTTAAACACCATGTTCCTCTGTTCTGAAACCAATGTCACTATAAAAAAAAATAAAGTTTTAAAAGAAAACCTAGAAATATTTTATCACCATTTCTAATAATGTATCTTCAGAGACAGAAAGAATGCTTAAGAAATCTGTTCAAATTGTAGGTGTAAGTAGAGATACAGATACTAAAAATGTGTCCCAGAGCAAAGTCTGGGGTAGTCCATTTCTGTCACTGAACATTCAAAAGATGCCCCTTGCTTTCTCCTACAGTAAAAGGTGCACCCCTTCTGGGAAAGGGGGAAGGGAGGAAAGAAGCAAGTGATGGAGGGAGGGAAGAAGGAAGGATGAGTCTCTAAGCCCCCTTTCCATTCTGCATAGCCCATATATTCCTCATGTCCACTCCCTTTTACCAGTTGTCTCTCTCACTCACCTCTCTCCTCTGAGACCTTTTGACAGCACAGAGCTGAGAAGTTGCACTATTGCCTTTTAATGGCTCCCACTCACCCCGGAAGCCGTGATGTAGTCCCACCCCCTTAGAGCCCTCTCCTCCAATCACATCACTCAGTTCCCCACTGGCTGACCATTCAGTCAGGATGTACACCAATGAAAATGAGAAATAAGTTGGAAATCTGAGTGTTTGGATTGGAACAGACACTGGGCTTTCCTCCTTTCTTACTTTGTTTCTTAAATAATACTTTTTGCACAAATAGGGCAAAAGGAGAAGGAAAACTCACCATCTTCACACTGAAACAACCCTGCATTTGGAAGGCACCCCTTCATGGATTACACAGGGAAGCGAATAATCATAGTTTCAATTTTTGTGCTTTTAGGTTCTAGTCTTTAAAGAGTTTATGGATTAATTTGGCTTAAGGGTAGTACCGGTATTTGCTGAACAGAATTCAGTGAAACCCACTAGGTGTTAAATAGTCTCAAGATGATCATTATGTCTAACTTGAGAAAAAAATGGAAAATTGCCTTGAGTTCATTTCATCTAAGCAATTTCTTTTAGAAATTAACAGGTATAAAAACAGATTGGCAAATTAATGTAAATGAAATTGTATTGGGATATGAATTGTCATTTTCTTAGCCAAATTCAGTCCAAATATCAAAGTCTTTGTGTCAATGTTTAACATGGTAAATCATAGCAGGTAGCAAACATTAGTTACCCTTTGAACTCTCTTTGATTTGTTCTAATTATGTAATTTTATGATTTAAATCAGTGTTGTCTAGCTGCATCCAAATAAAAGATTTTAACTATCAATTATGGGTGAATTGCTTTCATAGTATTTCATTTCAAAAAAGACAAAGTTGGTTGTTAAAATAAATTGTTTTTTTCTCTACATGGATGTATAAATCATATAACATAACAAAGCCATTTTTTAATGTTGCAAAACAGCAATAGTAATAAAAAAAAATGATAGCGTATTTTTTTCCCTCTTGGAGTTTTAAAAATATGGTCAAACTAACTTTTTTTCCCCCAAAATATTGCTCCTGGCCTTAGTAGCTCATACAATAAGTTACATTTCAACCTTGGAGGGAGATTTGACAAACTGAGTTATAACCTTAGAAAAAAAATGCTTTAGTGGAAGGTTTGATAAGTTGTGTTACACAGAAAGAAAAAAAAAATCAACTAAGTAAATGTGAAAATCTAATTGTCTTTGTTAAGCAATTAGTGAGGCAGACAGCATCTCATCTGGGAAGAAGAAGGGCCCTCAGAGGGGTTGAACATGGAAGATTTTTATAGGGAGAAGGGTAGGGCAGGGGAGCCATTAGCAAAAGAGAAAAAGAAAAAGAAAGGATTATTTTTGGAGCAGGACAGCTTCATTTTGTGGGGAAGGGACTAACAAAAGGCAAATTATCAGTCTTCACCAAGTGTTCCTTTGGTTCTCTTACATGTGCGCAGATAATGCTAACATAAATACTATCCCATGAGTGTAAATTAATAAATAAATACCAAAAGGAAAAAAGGAGAATATAGTAAAAAACACGGTAGAGAATTTCATGTCTTCCAAATAATGACCTGTTGTTGTTGAGTTGGATAAAACAATAATAGGACAAGTTGATTATATGTAAAAAAATAAAATATAATAACAAAAACAAATTTCCCTTGGAAAGGTACATATCTGGGAGTAGTACTCCTATAAGAGTGAAATTCAAGAAATCAATAACTTAGCTCCTGCTTTGTTTATCCATTTAGTGAGTTTATAGCCTGAATCACGCCATAGTTTTTGTTTTCTCTTTGTTTAATAATTCTGCTTGTTCCATTGCTTAAGGCTACACATTCCTTGTTAACCCAGTCATTCTTCCTCGTTAACCCAGTTATTTCTTAGTCCACAAACAACTACAAGAGAACATTATCTTGAAGCTGACTGAGCCCCTGGATTTGTCAGCTACCAGCCCTGGAGCCTGCCTGACCAACCCTCACCCCCATCTTTCTTTGGTCTTCCCCAATCTACTTGCCTATAAAACCTTTCAGCCTCACCAAGACCCAGAAGTTAATCCTGGAGATAAAAGTCCACTGCCTTCCCTGAACGCCAGCATTTTAAATAAACCTGCTTTGCTTTCCACCAACCTTGTCTCTCAATTTTGGGAGGAGATAAGAAGCACCTGAACCTGGTCATACGTAACTTCTCATTGACAATCTGAATTTAGATTTCTTGTGTACCACCGTCCAAGAAGAAATTGCATACTGATTCCAGAGTCTTGCACAAAGTAAGCTAGACAGGCCTCTGCTATGGCAGACTATGGTAGCCAAAGGAGGTTGGTCACAGGGCAGCTGAGGCAGGGGTGCAATTTTTAACAGAGGGGCACCATGATTAACAGAAACTCTCACAGAACAGTCTAAAAATTCCTAAGCTAAACCAAACACAAATGGAGGAGAGTTTTGTCAATAGTAGTAACTTCCCCCAGGAAAGAGTGGAACACAGGGTTCTGATCTTGCCCTAGAGCCAGATTGTGTGGGTCAGCTGTGGGTCCTCCTTTCACTAACTGCATGTCATTGGGCAAGTTACTGCAACTCTGTGTCTTTTCATCTCATTAGAGTTGCAATGTGATTATGATAATATAGTAATACAATTTACTTTCCTGTGTGTGGTACATGCTATTGAGTGAGCTCCCTCTCTTGGCAACCTTACAGAAGAGTGATGTCCACAGTGTTCTGTGCTCATAGACCACAGCCCTGCTCACCTCCTGAAAAATCTCTGCCTGTGGCTTCTTTCATGGGGTCCATTCGTCTTTTCCTGCAGCCTACTGTGGACAACAAAAGAGATCTATGGAATGTAACCTCACAGTGATCTTGATAGGGGGGGAAAGACCCCTATTTAAACCCTCAGTTCTTTACTCTTATGCTGTCTTTCCAGTTTCTAGTTTAATCACTCTTCCTAATCAAAAATAACACCACTTATTAAATAATCTGAATTTTCTCTGATGACTTAAAATATTCATTTTATCATTTGCAAAGTCTTCTTGTTACAAACACACATACATACACACATACCACACACACACCATATACACATACATACGCACACACTTATTTCTGTGTTCTGTTTAGTTTCATTGATCCATATGACTATCCATTGTATTTTAAATATATAAATAAATCTACCTTTATAATATAATTAGAGCGTCCTTTCTCACCAGGATTTTTTTCTAGATTTTCACATTTTCTTTGTTATTGTATGCAATCAATAGTTTGTCATATTCCATGCAAATTTCTTTAGTCTTTATTAATATATCATCACTTTTTTAAGATAAATTTAGAAAAAGTTGATGTCATTATTATATTTAGTCTTTTGATTCAGGTTATAGAATTATTTTCCACTTATTTAGGTTTTCTTCAATCTCTGCCATTAATTTACATGTCCAAGATTCTAATAAGCACATATTTACTATCCTGTTTCTGAAAGCAGAACACATAACACAATGTATATGTTTATGATAATATTATATTTTTCTTTGTTTTCTCAGAGTGCCATAATTAAATTGTATATAGTGTTTTAGAGTCAAGAAAATGTGTGCCCTTATAATAGAAAAGTAAATGGCATTTCTTTATGTTTTTAAAAATATTATAATGTATTTTATATAGTACTTACTGACATTGTTTTTGGCCTATCATTGGCAAACTTCATAAGAGTTTGAGATTAAGTTATTGAGGAAAACATGTTTTTTAATTTTTAATTGTGTTTTTAATATAGCTGGTAATCAATATTTCCAATATATTTGGTAATCAGAGAATTTTCTTATAATCAATTACTTAGCAATCACCTGTTTTATAAACTTGATGTGCATAGGTCATATTTTCTTTAAAAAAAAAATCTCTTGCATTCTTCTGTTAATGTTTTCTGTCAATAGTTTGCACACAAATCAATTTGTGTGAATTAACTGACTCATTTCAATGTTATTAACCCTCAATAATACAACTAGTGGCATTTGTGTTAGAAAACAACTGCTTAAAGAAAGTAGATGCTATGACAAGAACATAAGGGATTTAATGACAAGAACCATCCTCATTAATAAGACTACTTGTCCCCCGTTCACTGAAGTCAAGTATGCCAGAAGCATGAGTTCTGTAATTAGGAGCAGATAAATCCAGTCATGATCAATAATGTATTAACAACACTAATCTCTTTATAAGGCAGGCTTAACCTGTGAAAGTTTCTCTGAATTGATGCTATAGGGGAAATCTAGAAGGCTGAAAGTAATTATGAAGTGTCAAGAAGATACTTGATCTCACAATCTATGAGTACAAAGACACTACATTAATAGCAGTAGCCCAGCTATCTCAGCCCCCTTAGAAGTTTACTCACCTCAAAAAATTTCTAGAGCAGGTTTCCACACACAGACCTAGTAAGTCCACTGAGTTACATGTGACTTGCAATCTTTCTCCTGTTGGCCTTTGTAGGACTTAGTCAACTGTCTCCCCTCAAAACCTTCTTAGGTACTGGAGGGTCTCTAGAGACCAACTTATATGCCTGAGGCTAAGCAGGGAGACTATGCTACTCTCTCGGGGTGTAGAGTGTGGGAAAGAAAGAAATCTTACTGTACCCTTCTAGGTTCTCCTGGCTTGTCTAATAATTAAATTGACATGAGACAGATAAATACGAGAAAATAACCAAGTGTAATTACACATGTACCTATGGGAAACTCACATACATGAGAGAGTCAGAGACCCCACATACATGAGAGTTCAGAGACAGAAAGGGAAAATGAAATACATAGAACATTCTTAGCTAAGGATGAGGTAAGGTGCCTTGGGGCTTCAGAGGGGTGGAAGGTCATTGGCAAAATGATTAGAAGAGCACATAGCCAGTAATTAGAAATTTGTGTTGCCCTTATAGATAGGTCATAAAAAATTATCTCTTGCAGTTGCTGGGATAGCCCAGTGATCAAGCTCTTGCCTTACAATCACGAGGTCCAGGATTCGATTCCCAGCCCCAGCCTGTGCAAACCCACATGCTGAACTGCGGTGCAACTGTAACCACCTGATGGCTCAGTGGTGAAGGTTCTTGCCTCCCAGGTGGGTAGACTCCATTTCAGCTCCCGCCCCATGCAGCCCCGCATCCACCTGTGTGGAATGAAACCACTTCACAACTACTGATGTGCAACTATGGAGACTGCTCTGGGCCCTCCCTTCTCTCGCTCACTCTCTCTCTCTCCCTTTCTCTCTGTATCTTACCTTCTCTCAAACAATAATAAATAAAATAAAATAATAAAAATGTATCTCTAATAATAGCTCTTATTGTGGGCAAGTTCCCCAATTTATATTCTTCTAGATAATTAAGGGAGGAACAGAAGTTTCTCCCAAGCCCACAGGGTCTCAATTATCTTCTTCTCAATATAACCACGTGACAAAGTAGTACATTTGGGGCTGCTTGCTCTGGACCCCTTCAAGGGGGTGAGCGCTTCAGTCTGAACAAGAACAGTGTGTGTGTCACTCAGTTCCATCTTCAGTCTTCCTTTTCCCTAGGACCAGACATGAACTCAATCTAAGAACGATATTAAGTACAGACACGGGACAGGGATTGTGCTAAGAAATACAGATGCGAAGAGGGATAAGACAGAGGCTCTGACTTCCCAAACTCACAATGTAGTAAAGTTGCTGTTTATTTTAGAAAATAAATACCACCTAGAAATAGACCAAAATTGCCTGGTTGCTTCTTGAATGTGTAAAGAAGTCACCTCATTGTTAATAACCACTGCCTCACACTGTCCTGAATGTCCTGAATTGCTATTTTATCAATATGTGTCCTTTGGACCTTTGGGAGGCATTACCAGCTGTGGCAGAATTCAACCTTTAGACTCAAATCTAAACTTGGGCTCCATGAATAAAGAAAGGGGAAAGCAAGCCCATCCTATTTAAAGGCTTACCCTGGAATCAGGAGTTGCTCAGAGAAAAAAAATAAATAGTTTGATATTTCCAGTATTTCTGTATTGTGATATATGAGATATAGTTAAATACTGTTAAATAGAAAAACAATAATTCCATCATGTAAAAATATTAAAGAACACAACTTTTTGTAACCACTTATTTCTCTATTTTAAGAATACTATTGAGGGGATTCCAGGATAGCTCAACCGGTTAAGCACTTATTTTACAATCTTGAGGTCCAGGGTTCAAATCCTGGCTCCGTCCTGGCCAAACTGCATGTGCTGAACTGTGGCTCAACTGGTAACAGCTGGAATGGCTCAGTAGCAAAGGTTCTTGCCTCCAGTGTGTGAGGCCCCCAGTTACATTCCTGCCCCCACAGGGCCCCAACCCACCCGTGTGGAATGAAACTATGTCACAACTAACGATGTACAACTATGGAGAGTGCTCTGGGCCCTCCCCCCTTGTTTCTGTTTCTGTCTCTCCTCTCTCTTGAACAATAAAACAAGTCTTAAAAAAATAAAGGGGGAAAAAAAAAAAGAATACTGTTGATAAAATAGTAGAAAAAAATCCCAGACAATCCTCTAGGCTTCAATTCCACAGGTAAGCAGATAATTAGAGTAAGTAAGCCAAGACTCAATTTGTGCCCCTCTCCAAACCTCATTTAATACTGACTCTAAATCTACAGTTAACATATTCGAAAAGCTGATCTTTGGGGTTTAGATTCTTGGCACATGTCTTTCTCCAGACTCCCTAGACTCTAATTCCTAATCTACAATGCAGCCTCTGAAGAACAATTGTCAGGGCTTCATACACAGTTGAAAAGAGACATTTTCTATCCTCTGCCAAATGAAAAGTTAAATACCTTATTGAAATGCATAACAAAAGCCTTTATCACCAAAGGGCAAGAGTTGCTTTCGATACTTTATTTAAACTTACATATGTCATTACTGTCTGGCACATATAGTAGCTCAAAAGCTTTCTGGATGTTTTCTTCACTTCATAGGGAAAAATGGTCTGTTAATTTCTTCCTTTCTTTTGTAACAGCACCGAACTGTAATCACACCAAATCTCTACATGCTATACAACTAAGCAAAGGATTGAAGTGTTTACATATTTAAATGAGATTTTTAATTTCTTCAAATTTTGCCATGATTTTTTCATCTGTTTTTATCTCATATTTCAATGTCCCCCATGACATATGCTACCTATGAATAATATTTTTAAACCCACATATGCTGAATATGCTGTTCTCACACTATTAGTCACGTCAAGCTCTTCACTAAGTCTACGTTACAAAATGTTCCCAACATTTGCAGACACTTGCAAAATTTCACAAATTTTTAATTCTTTTTCTCCCTGAAGCTCACAAAATTAATTTTTAATTTTCCTATGGAAACCAGAAAACCAAAAGCTGATTTAAGCAGCAGTTTCATAACACCTGTTGGGCCTTTTAACCATAGCCAAATTTGACTATTCTCATTAGATCTTTTGGTTCATTGCTACATTCAAATTCTAAGTGTGCAGCCTTCTCATTGGGTCTTTCTGCCTACTGGCCCCATCTACATATCATGCAACAGCTTTTATTCCAATCCATTTAGCCTTTAATGTTCCATTCAAAATAAAGGGATCATGACCAGGCTAAGGCAAGATGCAGAATAAGAAAATGTCTTTGAATCTCCTGTTTCTGCCATGCAATATTATAAAATGTCACTTCTTTCCCACCATTCTCTGCCATATTTAAATATCTCTTATGACAATCTCATCTCTTTCTGCCACTCAGCTTTTGTTTTCTCATTTATCCATTTTTACCTTCCTAACCCACTGTCCTCTTTCATTTTTCACCTTTTCGCTCAACTCTCCTCTTATTTTCTTTTCTCTTGAAATACAGCCACACACAAAAAAAGCAAGAGTTAAAGAGAAGAATGTCAAATGTCTGTCTTTGGACTATTATCTAAAGTTTCACTGACTTATTTTATTTCACATTTGTTCTCCCCACCCCATACTCAAATATCTTTTTTGTGTGCTTTTTTTCCCCCTCAGTCTGTCTCTATTCACCATCCAGATAACTGAAACCTATCAGATCTCCTCTTAACCTCTGAGGGTCACCCTTTATTCTTTGACTAGCAAATTCACTATCCAGGTAAACCAGGTGAACTTCCAAAGATGGTTAGCCATCAGCCATTCTGCATATACTGAATACTTTTCTCTTGTCTTTGTTCTAAATCAAAGAAGTTGTTTTAATGTTGAAAGTTGGGATGTAAACTTCTTTGACCCTGCAACATCTTCCCTAAAATAATGCCACATAGGGATTTATGTATTTTACATAAACCTAGAGTACTCTGAAGGATCCTATGTCCCTTCTTGTCTCCAAAAATAGTATTGTGTGCAAAGAAGTTTAAGCCTTAATAATGCAGAATATTTACTTATTGTTCAGCATTTAACCATTATGTTAGAGCCTTGTATATGGATCTAGGCGTGGGGAACATAAAGATAAATAAAATGCAGCCCTTGCCTTCGAGCTCAGTCCAGTGAGGGTGCACGCAACACCTTGGCATTGGGACTGTGATTGTGACCATCAAATCAGGTCGTGGAAATTGGGAGAAGTGCACCCAACCCACATTGGATGGAGGGTGGAAGGAGTCCTGGAGGATTTTCAAGTGGGAGGGACGCTAAAGCTGGGCTGAGTTTTTAAACACCACAATGAAACAACTAGATGTGAAAAAGGAATTGGCAGAGGACGGAACAGAAAGATGCACAACAATTACAAACATCCCAAAATGTAAAACCTGAGTGGGTGGGGAGTAGGGAGACAGGGGGAGGTCCAGATTTTGGTAGCATAGCATGTGTAGGGGTGAGAGAAAAGTTAAGTTTGGGAAAGGAGAAAGGGGTGGGTAATGAAGAGCCTTTCATGACCAGCTAAGATACTGATTCTCTCTCGACACAATGGGGAATTGTGACTGAATGATTCACAGCAGAAAGATGGCACAAGCTTGTGTTGAAACGTATGGAAGTCAGTGTTAGGTAGAGCATAAAAACACTCCCTTGAGGACATACAGGCCTCGGTGTGCTTTCTGGCTCCATTCTTGCTTACCTGTGTGAGCCTGGACACATTTAAGGGGTCTGATCTCTGCTTTCTCCATTTATAACTGACAAGAGAAACTGCCATGTTGTTGTGGGAATAGATGACAGAGGGAACCTATTTGAAACATCTAATATACAAGGGCTGTCTGGAAAGCATCAGCTATGTCATATGAAAAATAGAGGCATTTATGGCTGGACTTCTTTTCTGACCAGCTCCCTATTGCCTTGTGTGCTACTTACTTTGGGCCTTTCCTCTCCCCCATTTCCCATGTACTCTCTACACTTTGGTGCTTGATCTGTGCCCTAGGAGTCTCATCCTTAAAGACAGAACAGTCCCAGCCCCATATTCTCCGCTTCTTAGACGACGGAAGTCACCCTCTAGAGATGTGAGGTGGAAAAAAGAGATGCCGACACCTTTCTTCTCTATTCTCTCCCCGTTCCAATGCTGCGGTCCTGATGCAGGATGCATCCGTTCAACACCCAGCCCTCTGCACAGCTCAGCTTCTCACAGAGTTCCAAGAACTCCCTTTCCTCTCATGGTCCTTCCTTGTTTCCACCCTGCTAGCCCCTAGGTGTCTCAAAGTCCTCTTGTGGTTCCCTAACCTTGCCTGGACTCTACCGTTTCTCCTTAAATCTCTTTGATTGAACCGTCTGAGTAGAATTCTCTGTCCTGACAGAATTCCACCTGGGGCACCTGTTACAGAGAAGACTCAAGCACCAATAAGTAGAGGGATTGGCATCCTACCCACGTGAGGGTGCTCTAACATGTGCTATCTGAAATGAAGGCCACCTGATGACTTACGAGCAATGGTAGTACATGGAGTGCTGACTCTTTTTCATTAACATTATAAGCAATAGTGAGTTGTTGCTAAGCAGACGGTGTGAGATTTCTTCTCCAAAACCCAGTACTTCCTTACACTTGAATTCTAGAACTTAGCCCATGAAATAAGTGAAACGACTCTACATGTGGGAGAGGTGAGAGTACATCTGCCATCAAAACTCTGAAGTGCCAAAGCCCCTGAAGTGGGAAGACAGAAATCTGTTGTCATTATTAATATTTCAGGAGGAAAGCCAACAGCAGGGGAAATGCACCGTCAACACCCCAAAGTCAGAGCCTAAGACAGTTCAGAATTATTTGTTTTAATTTATTTTTATTTCATTGTTTGAGAGAAGGTAGGAGAGAGAGAGAAAGAGAGAAGTAGGGAGGGCCCAGAGCAGTCTCCAAAAATGTACATCATTATTTGTGACATAGTTTCAATCCACCCAGGTGGATGTGGGGCTGCACAGGCTGAGAACCAAACTGGGGGCCTCCCACGTGGGAGGTGAGAACCTTCGCCACCATGCCATCCTTATGACCTTATGAGTTGCACCTCAGTTCAGTATAGGGGGTTGTGTGGGCTGGGGCTGGGAATCAAACCTGGACCTCATGACTGCAAGGCAAGCCCTCAACCATTGAGCGTCCCCCAATTAAGAATTCTTTAGCCACAGTGGTCTGGGTGAAATATTAGTCTAGATTTAGATGACTAATCAAGATGATTTTCACCAGGTTTTGATATTAAGGGGTAAGTATTTTTGTGGGAAGGGAGGCAAAAAGAGAAAAAAGAAATCTCTAAACCATGTAACAGTTACAGCACATTCAAAAGAAATTCTCTTTATTTACCAAAATATATTTAGCCACATCCTAGAGTAGTACAGCATCTCACAAACTCAAGTGTTACCACTAAAGATGAAGAACAAGGCACAATAAAGGACAATTGTAAACTTGTATTTTGGGAAGCTTGCTGATAAAAAAAAAAAAAACCTTTAACAATTTTGGAGGATGAATAAAAGTGGGCAACTGGTTAAAAATCATGTAAACTTATAAAAGTAGGAAAGAAGAGAGACAGGCCAAGAATACAAACTGTTCATATCCAGTTGGTATCTTACAAGTGGGAAACACTGTCTTTGTAGAGAACAAAGGTACCTGCTTAAAAATCAAACAGAAAAAGAGAGAAGGAAACAAGGATATTCCCCCATTGATCAAAGGATTTATACTACCGTTACGTGCAGGGCTCGTTCCTCACTAAAGAATGTGCCGCTTTCTGCAAAGTGTCCTACCAGGGCCTACAAGTGTGTTCCAAGATCACTAATCACTTCAAAGATGAGTGTGGGGCTGGTGGACCAGACAGAAACTGAAAACTGAAGTTTGGGGATTTGCAATCAATAATAAGGAATTAGAAATGAAATGTCAGTGTTTCTGGAAAGCCATACAGAAGCTTGGTGAAAGTAGGTGTGGAAACAACACAAAAGGGCAACGTCTGTCCCATCAGAAACTAAAGAGAGTGTGTGGTACAGGCGGGCATAGGCGTGCGTCTGAAGGCCTGGTTGGCTTCCAGGAATCCTGACATAAGGCACGTTTTGAAGGAAGGTAGGAAGAGGCACACCCATGGTGGGGGTGGGGTGCCTCACCCAGTCAAGAGGCTGTAAACCAGAGAGGGCCAGGGAAACCAGAGCCACGCCCTGCAGCTGACCCTGGAAGACGGTAAAGAGGAGGCGAAGAGTGGTAAGCTCTGTCTGCTTCCCTCTCCTGAAAGGAGCGCACGGTAATCCCAAAGGGAAGCCACAGCACACAAGGTGACAGCCACAGCCCAGGAAGCTGTGGATCCAGAGAGCGGGGCAGGCTTTGCAAACACTGCCGAGAGTCACAGGCAGGGATGTGCCCCGCTGCTCCACATGAGAGAACTTGTTTGTCACTTCAGCTCCAAGCCTGGTCCCTCTCTCTGGCTTCTATGGCATTCCAAGGCCTTCTCCCCAGATCTGTCATTCCATCTCCCAGGGAGCTGGCCTGTGGCCTTCGCCTCCCTCACCAGCTCGTGTGTGATGGATGGCCACCTCTGGGGGCAGCTTGGCTCCACTGGCCAGTCACACCCGTGCTTCCTACCAGCGCGCATCTCTGCCACTCTCTCCTGTCCTCACCGCTCTCTCCTGTCCTCACCGCTCTCTCCTGTCCTCACCGCGTCTTTCCCGAGAAACGGGCCAAGTGGAGGACACGGCCTGGTGCTGACACATGTGTCCCACTTCTGTCTCTTGCCTTTGGTTTATGATGATGGAAGGCGAGGGGCAGGGGACATGGAAAACTTGAGAAGAGCTGAGCAAAGTGCAGTATAGAACCAGAAAAAGGGGTCCAGATTGGGGCACTTTCCTTCCATAGGCTGAGCGGGGGAATGGCTTCATAACAACAGCAATAAATGATTAACTCAAAGGTTATTTATTTAAAGTAGAAGAACAGAAATAATTTAAATGTGGGTGTCCCCAAGGAACACTTCCTAGACTATTTTTTTCTCAGGGTTCCTTCCAAAATCCTTGATTATAGTGTCTTAACCCAGATGTATCTAACTTTAAAAAAAAAATGATGCTGGATAGCTGAGCAGTTGAGCACTTGCCAAACAATCCTGAGATCCAGGGTCCGATTCCCCACCCGGGTCTGTGCAAACTCACATGCTGGAGTGTGGTGTAACTGGTAACCACCAGAATGACTCACTGGTGACGGCTCTTGTCTCCCATGAGCAAGGCCCCTAGTTTGGTTCCTGCCCTGCACAGCCTCACATCCACCTGTGTGCAATGAAACTACATCACAGCTAATGACGTACAACTATGGAGACTGCTCTGGGCCCTCCCCCTTCTCTCTCTCTCTCTCTTTCTCACCTTCTCTCAACAATAAAATAAATCTTCTTTTAAAAAAATTGTACACTTGAAACCTATATAATTTTACCAGCCAATGTCACCCCAGTAATTTAATTGTTTTTTAAGCTAACTTTTGGGTGTTGGACTAAAAGCATCCAGAAAGAGTTGACATATACGGACCTGACTTGTTGCCAGAAATCCATACCAGCTGAGGACCACAGCAGGGACTCTTCTGCTACTCCCGATGTCACCTGTGGGCCTGTCCTTCCACATTTGGATAGAGATGGGCCTGGGTCATTGTTATTTTGACCCATGGTGACCCCTGCTCGGCCCAGCACAACACTGCCAACAGCGGAACTATCAGCTCTGCTCCCTAACTCACCTTGTGCTGAATTTCCCTTCATAAACACGGAGGGTGTTCTTTGCCCAGTGATATGGACAACAGTCTGTAACCCCTGAAAATTCTGATGTGGGGGACCCCTCATATTTCTGTACCTAACACAGATGCAATCTCACAACAAAACTACATCCAGACTCCTTGCTCGGAGAAAACACATCTGTTAACGAGTGGTAGGAGGTCAACAGAAACTGCTCTATTAAATGAACAGCGTTGCTTTCTCTGAGTCACTGTGGTTACTGGCCATGTTAGGAGGTGAGGTGACGAAGGAGAGCTACGGGGTGCTTGTGTCTCTTTGGCATCTAGTTATAGTTTTGTTGAAGGTCTGTTCTTGTGTCACTCATTTACTGTCACTCCAATAGCCAGCAAAAGGAGGAGGTGACCGTTTCTAAGACTTTCCCTTGCTCATAAGAAAGAGAAACAGCCAGCTTTCCATGGATGTTAGAAATAGGCACTGTTTTGTCAGGTGCACTCATAGGAATGAGCTTAGTTGCCGCCTCCAACTCTTTTGAGATGGAGATCCGGCCACTCCCGTCACAGCTGTCTGAACAAAAAGGGGAAATGAGGCCCACTGTGTCCTGCCACTGTGGAAGAGTGACCAGAGCCTGTGACAATGGGGGAAGACACCCCCTCTTCAGAACAAAATTGAGATGAGTCAACATGCTTTTTACTCTAAATTTCTCCCTCTTCCAGGAAGGTTGTCATCAAATCAAAACTATTATTTTATGAAATAATTTACAATATGGATTTGAAAGAACACAGTCTCGATGAAACGTCTACAAAGAATAAAACACTTTACCATCATGATTGCTCTTGTTCTGCACAGAAACAGTATAATTACCACTAATTTAAAAGAAAGAGGAACAAGAGGTCCATGAACTTGCCCTAGTTGTCGCCATCTCTGGGCAGCTGCGCTGTGGAACACTCTCACCGGTGACGCATTGAGAAGGCAACTTTATTTTGCCTCTCTCTTTACCTTCAAAATGTGCTCAGTTGGATGAAAAGTTGGACAGACTCAAGACTTTGTTGGTCACTCTGAAGAAATTAAAGTCATAGCTGAATCTTGTCTAACCCTCCACCTGCATGCGGGCCACATGTGACCTGAGGTGGCTTTGAGTATAGCCCAACTGTCTTAGAACGTTCGATTTTTTTCCTTTGCAACATTTTTTTTAATCTTATCGGCTACCATCAGTGTTAGTGTATTTTATGTGTAGCTCAAGACAATTCTTCTTTTTCCAATGTGGACCAGGGAAGCCATAAGTTCGGATACCACTGTCCTAGAGCCCGTCCCTGGTCACAGCTTGGTCATCACATCTGTTCATTTCCTCAAGCAAGAAGCACAGGAATAGGACCTCAGTCCTCTCTTTCCCTGACTGTTTCCTCACCTCCTCCTGGCCTGTCTTCTAGCACCATGGCTGCCTCGTGGTCAAGTAAAGGAAGGGAGGCGGGAAGCGGGCACGGAGATCGCCTGTGTGCTACTGCCAGTCCGCTAAGGACCTGGCACATGGCAGAGCCAACACCATCTCTAGTGGGCCTCTTTATGGACCATGTGACAACCGAGACTCAGGAGACTCACCATTTCCCTCTGGGTGCCCCTGGGCCCTCCATGCTGGATTCCGGCTGTTTCACTCCACAGATACGCTCTCTCCACTGTAGTCCCATCAACCTCAAGGCACCTCTGGAAGAATGTCAGCTCTTTCATGTTTGGGCCACAGGAAGGAGCCAGGCAGGACCCCAGGTAGCCCCTCCTCCATCCGTGCAGCCCTCAGGGGCTAGAGATTCCTCATATGGAAGATACTCCAGGCCATGGTGCCCAACCCCAGAAGGAGAACTGGACGCCATTCAAGTGGGCACCGTAAAGCCCTAGGATGATCTCAGAATGGCTTGCAGAGGGACGATGGGTCTCACAGACCTCCACGAACTCTCTCAAGAGGCCCCCTGCCCAGTTTTCTCTCTCCATTCCTTTTTAATCTTTTTATGTCTTCCTCACAGCTGACAAGTTAGGGGATTTATGAAAAATGGTTCCCATATTTAGATATACTTAACTAGCTATTGATTGTTTTAATAAAAGGGAAGTTCACATTTTTAAAAAGTAGAACAATTCAAAATTGGTGTACAGAAACATTTAGAATAAAGCCACATATAGGAGGGCTGTCCAGAGAATATCTAGCCATGTAATATAAAAAATACAAGCATTTATGACTGGCTTTATTTTCCCAGACAGCCCACATATCTATCAATAATTAAAGTAAATGGAGAAATTTTAAACTCACCCATTAAATCAGTCTCTGAGGTAACGCTATAAGGCATTTTAAAAAACAAAAGTAGATCTCTATGTATTAACATAAATAGATCTAAAAAGTATAATGTAGTATGAAAATCACAAGTTGCAGACTATATAGTATATCTAAGTGAAGGTTAAAAGCACACAACATAATTGTATGCATGGTTCATGAAAAAATATGTAGATAGCAAAAATATGAAAATATAACTAGAAAGGATACATATGACTTTAAAGGGAGTGATTCTTTCTATGAATAGAGGGTTGTGAAAGGGTACAAAGCAGTCTTTAACTGTATTTACAAGATTTTATTTCTTTTAACTAAATCTGAAACAAACAAATTAGTACTCTGGTACAAATTCAATTGTTTTTAAGGTTATTTCAGAATTAACCAAAAGAAATTGGAGCAATTCTGATCTGTATTAATTAGCCTATATTGACCTCATCACCTTACTATTTATCTCATTATGTTATGTGCACTGTGAAACTATGAAGTTTTTAATTATATGACATATAAGTTCGTCAGTCATTAACACACGACTACATACAATTAGAGCCATATATTGGCTCTATAACAGAAAGTTCAATTAACTGATGACCTGGTCAAATAAGACAAAACATGGCAATGAGCCCCTCAGGGACTAGTCTCTGTTCCAGGAATGAAATTGAGAATAGAGTTCAATGGTTACGAGTTTCCTTAAAGACCTAACTGAATCTTTTCATTCATTCCCACAGAACAGGAAAAGCCTGTCAGGAGTGCCTATGTCTTTTTTTATTTGGTTTTAAGTCATCCTCTATTTAAAAAGGAAAATTTAAAAAGATGGGTGGGGAGAAGAAAAGAAGAGCAGAGAAAGGGAGGGGGAAGGAAGAGATGGGAGAGAAATAAAGGAAAGAAGAGAGGAGAAGGGAAGGGAGGACGGAGGAAGATGGGAATAGAATCAGAAGGGAAGAAGAGAAGGAGGAACAGGAAGGACAGGACAAGGGATAGGAGGGGAGCAGGGGGAGGAGAAAGAAGGGAAGTGAGAAGGGAAGGAAGTAGGACACAGAACCTGGACTGGACATTTTCTTACCACAGAAAAGATGATGCAAATGTACCAGATCCTTGATTAAAATAGGTGCAATTGCATTAGCAAAGCTAGAATTTTTCTTTACTATAAGAATTGAAGATGGCTTGCTAGTACCTGTAGAAAACAAAAATTGAAAATAGCTCCACTGGTAGCATTTAATTTGGTCAAAAAGAGTTGGACAAAATTAAAAACATAGGGGAAGCCAGGATGGCTCCGTGGGTTAAGCGCTCACTTGCAGCCCCAGGGACCGTGGATCGAATCCTGGCCCGGCCCCTGTGGAACCATATGCTGAACAGGGAGCTCCCCCAGTTCAGTTCTCTCTCTGTCTCTGTATCTCTCTCTCTCTCTGTCAAAATAAATAAATAAATAAATAAATAAATAAATAAAATAAAATAAAAAAGAATTCATTGTTAACATTTAACCAAAATTAAAAAAAAAATTAAAAACATCAAAAGGATAGTTTAAAATTATGTATTTAGAAAAAATGTATGTTCTCTAACTTGTGTTGCATAGTAACTTATTAGGGCATCATAAGGAAATTCTACAATGCTTCATGTCATTTTCAGAATATTATTTCCTACTCTAATCATTCTTTATTTCTTTTCTGTGAGATTTGTATCAGAAACACCTTAATTAGAAAAAAAAAAAAGAACTACAATAAGCCAGTTGAAAGGCCATACAAACACTATAAACAAACATTTTAGAAAAAGAAATGCAAACTTGAGATCAACAACATTAATTTTTCTCCAATTTGCACAATAAAAAACATTGTACAAATTTTGCCAAATATAGCAGGCATAATTAACAAAAAAAATCTATTTTAAATTAAACTTTCCAACTGCTTTGATTTTGTAATTTACAGTGTTACTTTCTCTTATTGTAAAACAATGCATTTTCAATACACAATGTGTAGAGTGACAATAAAATAAAGAACACCCATAACGCCAACCATTCAGATGCATCAACTGTTTACACTCAGACTATCTTAAAATCCCCATAATTTCTTCTCAAAAAAACAAAAACAAAAAACACTGACCATATCACCTAGAGCCCTAACCACTTATATTCAATGACTGCAACAATTTGACCCACTAAAACTTACAAATTGGTTTCTAACTTCCTCTTCAATCCAT
>PVKE010006349.1:29882-54822 GCA_004027555.1 Craseonycteris thonglongyai | reverse complement strand
TTGAGAAATTTCACAAAGTACTTATCCTTCGACAATGTTGTAAGTGTTCTTTGCTTGAGAATGAGGACTTCTAGTTGGTTCTAAGCCCTGTGAGTGCCCTCCTTGCCTCTGGATGGCATTACTGGAGCTCCAGTGGCCTTTGAAGATACTTTCCCCCCCTCCCTTCTCAGTAAGGGTGGCTTTTGAAATTGCACTGATCACTCCACAGGGAGGGGTAATTTCAAACTTACTGTTAACTTATATTACTTGCTAAGATATTGAGCTTGTTCAGTGTTTATAGTAATCATGAGGTTGGCGATACCGTCTTTCTGCTAGATGGAGAGATTCAGTCTGTGGGCTTGGCCAAGCTCAGGGTGTCTGGAAAGCCTTTGGTTCAGATCAGGTGTCTTTATTCTGAGTTCATTGGTCGTCATGGGAACTAGGTGAAAGGGTCCAGAGCAAGGAGGCGGGCATGCATTCATGGGGGTGGGGAGATGGAGAGACCCATGGATGGGTGAGGAAGCAGGATGCCAGATCAAACTTCACTCATTTGATAATTCAGAGCCTTGCCTCTCAAATCATCTCCTAGGTGGTCTTTGTTGGTTTCTGGCCCTGGTTCACAATGTTCTATAAAAATTAGAGACACTTGGTTTTAGTTCCAAAAATCATTTTGATAATGTTCTTGACTGTAGTCCTAGGAAATAACCCCACTGAACCTGTGTTGATCCTCTATAAAATTTATTAGTTCAGACTCAAAAGGCTTCAAGCACACAGGGTCTGGTGGGAACCATTACCATCATTGGCATTTGATTTTAAAATAAGACCTTGCCCAATTTTAAGTTTCTTTCATGTTTAAAACAAGTTTGAAGAAGACAGTGGTCTACTACATTCTAAGTGCTGAAAAGGGCTTAGGCAAACAGGCAGTCAAGCTTTTTTTAAAGAACCTTGTGAGTTAAAAGACAAGCAGCTCCTTAGCTGAGTGTTGAAGTCTGAAGTCTTTGGTTTGAAACTCAAACCAAAGTGGATGTAGTGTTTTGAATTCTGATTTCTGCAATTAAAATCCTTCTGGGGAAAGTGTGATCATTTAAAAATAAGTCTATTGTCATTCTGTAGCCTTTCATATTGCCCAGCATTTACTCAACACACTGCATACTAATTACTCTATTAGAGGCATTTAGTGGTAGGAGCAGGTGATTAAAAAGATGAATCAAAAAAGAACCAAGAAAAAAAAAAGATGAATCAATCTCAAGGAGTTTCTAGCCTAACAGAACTAAATGAACAATTAGAAGTATATAAAAGCCTAGGCAGTCAGTCAGATTGAGGCACAGTGTCTTTGCCTTAGGACTCAATAGGCTCCATTCCTGCCGCCTTCTGTCCAATAAAGTTTTATCTCTGCTCTACATGGAGATCCTAATTCTGTTAAATCATTTAAATTGCTTGACAGATTGTTTAGATCTGGAAAAACTGGGTGGAGGGTCTGATAAGAAAATGGCAGCTGCTAAAATTGTATTCAGGGGCATAAGGTCAGATAGGCATTTTGACCTAGGAAAAAATGTAAGGCAAATTCCTACTTTGTCATCATCAGCTCATAAAACTGATACCTTCTTCCCCTTAGAGTTTATTGAAAGCTGTGATTCTAGGCAGTCTAAACCATTAGGGTTTTCTTTCTCCTTTGAGCCCAGATTTTTGTGGCTTTTGTTATTTTGTCATTTTGTTATTCTTTGGCCTGTGTTCGTTAAGAGTGATAGAAGAAGTTACTAAATTTTGGTGAGAACAAATCTTCCTGGAAAATTTCCCAGACAGTTCAGAATATTTAAGAAGAAATGTAAGTAATTGTGCTTGCCTCTCTTTCCTCTCCCCCCATTCCTCCCTCTTCTTGCATTTATATAGCTAAATATTTAGGAACAATTTTGACAGCTTATCACAAGTAACTAGGTTAAGTATTTTTAAACTGATGGTATAGTATAAAAGAAACTCCTTGCAATTTTCCTGTTGCAGAGGACTGATTGGAACTGACCTGTGTGGGATTTCTATCCATCCCTGCACCTTTCAAAATCTCCTTTTGCCCACACTCCTAGCATGGTGTGTGGGACAACTAGATTCTTAATAAATGCTTGTTGAATGTTGTGGTCTGCATCTTTCTAAATAACAGAATTGTCAATAGTTATTTAACAGTAAAATATTTTAAAACTTTACTTGGAAATTAAGATGTAAGAGATTAATGCACCAAAGCAATCTCATTTCTTAATTGCTTAAAATTAGATATTTCAAAGAATCTTTAATTAAAATTCCTCTGAAGGCTGGAATTTCTAAATTATGCCCTGTGTTAAAACCAGCCTCTAAGAACAAGAACAATTAAGGCAATTAAGATAGCATTGAAATCTTTGATAAAAAGTTGGCATTTTTTACTACGATCAGATACTAGTTGCTGAAGTTTCTGGGGGTGTAGGACTTAACTGAACCTCTTAACGTTAATGATTCAAGATTGTTTTGAACTTGCAGTAAAATTTTGTTGGATATTTTTTCATTGAGGTGAAAATGAAAAAGGAGTCCATGTAGCCAGACCTCAAGGCCAGTTTACTTGCCTAGTACTTACTTATTAATTCATTGGTAGTTGTGAAGCAGTTTAACATTTGAGTTTAATTTTTCCACTAGTTTTCTGATTTATAAATACTAATTTAATTCCTTGGAAAATTTGAAAATTTCAAAAAAGTAAAAAAATTTAGTATCTTGTTATGCAACTATACAGAGATAATTGCAGTTAAATGTTTGGTGCATTTTCTTCCAGTCTTTTTTTCAATGTATAATTATTAAAATTATTTCATAGTTGAGATATTGCATAAATGGAACTGTATCTTGCTTTTTATATTTTAACGTCGTGAGCATTTTTTCCATGGCATTAAAACTGTCTTTGAAAATTGAAAGCATTTTGGGCTGTCAGCATAACTGAAAATGTTTTCTTGGTGTGACACATGTATCTTTGTAATTGGTTTGATTTAGTGTGCTTTGCTTCAATAAAACTTCACTATTACAATTTACAGATTGGGGTGGGGAGTGGTATCTACTTCCAATTACTATAATCTTTCTAGTAGAATTCCTTTTTCAATGATTGAACTCCTCCCCTGGTGGATTTAAAATACCACATTACACACGATATGCTTCTTGATTAAAACCTCATAACACAACTTTGTGCAAAGGGAGTGCTAACCATTTGAATAGCTCAATTCATTTCAATTGCAAGAATGTTAGTTTCTTAGGGTTCCCTGTCAGGATGTTAATCACTTTGTTAAGTCATAGGGATTTCAAATCTCCCCTTTCTACTGGAGATGAGAAAACTGGTGAAGCAGATCTGCAGAGGGTCCTGAATCTGTGCTGAGTGGATCAACAGTAGTAACTCTGCCTTTTCGCTGCCAGGGCAGTAGCCCTCTGCTCTCACGGGCTGAAGGAGGTGGGGAGTGGGGGTTGAGGGGCTGTGGGTGGGCTGGGAAGCAAATAGAGAGTGTAGAGGTGGCCTCCTGTCCACAGGCTGCTGGGTGGAGGAAGGGAGGCGATTGGTTCTGCATTTGCTCCTTCTCTGCCATTTATGTGACCTAACTATGTGCTGATAAACTGGAATCACATGTAATTCATTCTGAAAACAGGAACCTAAGCATGAACTTGGTATGAAAATAATAGTTATGTGCTGCTTTTAACAATTTACCATGTAACCTAGATTCCTATAACCTGGACTTGTAACTTTGTTTTAGCTCCAATGGGAGCTTTTTTTTTTTTTTTTTTTTTTTTCCCAAAGTATGATTAAATCATCCTAATAATCTCTTCCCCCTTTACTCCTTCACTAATCATTTAAAATGGATGCAGAAAACTTAAAAAACTGATTAAGTTTATCTTGTATTAAGTAATTGAGACTTTTCTGTCTAATTATACTACTTGTTCTACTGCTTTTGTCAATTGATTCCGATAGCCCTTTTGAAAAGTGTGTTTTTGGTAGAAATTAAGTTGTATGCCCTTGGGCTGTACAACTTCATCTTTACTTCTGAAGCATGTGTAGATTCTTTGTACTTGTATATAGGCCTGATTGTTCATGTGGCTTAGCTAAGGTTTCCTAAAGCATCTTCTAGTAGCTGTCATTGGTTTATAAAATAAAATTTGGGCTGTTTAAATACACATATTTTTGGTTGTTAATCTTAATTTTTTATTTTTTTTTTTGACTCTTGTGTAAAGTCTTTTTTGGGAAGATTAGATAAACTTTGAAAAGTATTTTCACTGTTGAGAATAGGTAATGTTGCACATTGTGATTTTATTTTTGCCGTCGAACTAAAACTCCAAGTTATACTCCTAACACAAAAAATTGTGGCTTTCTGGAAGTTACCCGGGAGCTTTCAAATTGGTATTTGCTCTCTTCTTGTTCATGGAGAATGGCAGTTGATGTGCCTGTTCACTTCTGATGGAGTGACTTATGAGCCTTGGGTATTTGTCCTTAGGTGTTAAACATACTGCCATGAAACTTCTACTTTAAGAGGGGCATTGGGTGGGGTTTCTTGAGCTTTTTATGGTTTCAAATGATGAAAAGGGCATCCTACTTGAATTACTAAAGTAGCCTAGTTTATTGCTGAAGACCCAAATTTTGCAGTATACCGTATTTTCCGGCGTATAAGACGATCCCCTAATTTTACAGTTAAAACATAGGTTTAGGCCTATATTCGCTGTATAAGACTACCCCCCACTTCCGAGGCTGTAGTCTTATATAGCGAATATAGGCCTAAACCTATGTTTTAACTGTAAAATTAGGGGGTCGTCTTATATGCCCGGTCGTCTTATACGCCGGAAAATACGGTAATTAATTACCGGAGAACCTCCAGCCTTATGAAACAAATGTGAAAAGATTTATTGTTTAAAGTACGTGGACATCTTTTAGTATGTTATGAGCTTTGAAATTAGAAAGAAGGCACAGCCCTCTCTCCTCAAGGAGTTTACAGTTTTGGTGAAGAACTTAAAAAGAAAGAATGCCAGCAATTTGGGAATTTTTAACTTGATGACAAAGCCTTAAGAGAGCCACCTGTGTATTTCCTGGTGTTGGAGAGGTGAATAAACATCAACAGCTTTGGATTGCAGTGGATATCAAAATGAGGGGTAGGACTTTGAAGCATTTTTCTTTCAGAATTCAATGAATGTTATTTGCCAGGTACTGTGTTAAGTTCATTAGATAGAGATGAAAAGACACTGTACATAGGGGTCGAATGATTGTACCATGCTGTATAAAATGAGCCCAAGGGTGCTGCTTTCCCTCCCTTTTATTATTTTTACTGAACTTGTGGGCTGGGGAAGAAAGTGCAGTTCCCTTTGAAAATGTGAGATGTCCACCAGGCCATTAGGAAAATGGATGGGTCCTTGAGCTCAGGAGAGATGTCTGCTCCTGTGGCACCGGTTTGGAAAACAATGGGTAAGCGAAGGGGGGGGTCAACACCAACCTGGCGTTGGTGACAGGGTGACACCAACTTACCAGGGGCCGCAGAGATGCCCACAAAGGCCACTGAGGAAGGAGTCATTTCAAGCAGGAGGGAAGAGGAGCCAGCAGGTGACTAAAAAGGAGAGGTAGAAGAACCAGGAAAGAAGCCTCGGGAGGAAGTGCTGGCCCTGCCATTTTAAGGAACTGCAGTCATCTGATACAGGCAGTCATGATTCAGTCTTTGGGGGTGGGGGTGAAGAGGGCAGGAAGGGAGAGAAACTGTTGAAAGAGTTGGGGCATAAGGCAGGCCAGGTGCTAGACCCTAAAGCCACTTCCATGCTAAAATAATTTAAGAGGGGGCAGTATAACAGTGAAGAGGAGTGTAGAATCTGCTTGAGTTTGAGTTCCAGATCTTGTTTACTGGCTGTGTGACCTTGGGTGGCTTACTTAATCTTGGATTTTCATCTACAGAATGGAGATAATAGAGATGTCATAGGGTTATTTTGAGGAAAAGTACTTAATGTGCTGGACACAGTAAGTACTGCCGTATTAGTGCTTGTATTTTATTATTTTTTTAAATAGGTGCTAACCTTGGAAAGGTGTTTGGTTTTAGAAAACTTAAAAGAAGAGGCTGAGATCAGATTTCCTCTGGCCACCAGTGAGGGGTTGGATGCATCTTCTCCAGGGAGAGAACACTGAGGGGGCTTGGTTAGTTAACAGTAGCTTAGAAGAGAGGTACAGGCTACAGAGCATCAGCAAATGGGAGGTGGTTGATGTTGTGGTTTTGAGAATGTTATTTGTAGAGTAAGTGATATATCAAAGGAGAATGGAACAGAGTTGATGTGGTAGGAAGCAAGAGAATCCCTTTTGAAATTAACATTTTAGTTTAAATCATATTTACAGAGCTTAAAACTAGAAAGAATGGGCCCCTGTCAAATCAACCTCTAAGCTTATTTTAAGTCTTATTCTTTGGAAACATTGATTATATTAGATCATATATAAATTTAGTCAAGCAATATCAAAATTCCTGTACAAGGTTAAAGTAATGAAAGGGGAAATTTGTAAGAAGGAAAATCCACTGTCAGTGATTTTAGGTTTTAAATTCAATGCTATGGTTTGTTTCCTTGCCTCACTCATGCCTTTTACAGGTTTATGCTGAACATTTAAGAGTGGAACAAACATGTTTGACTCCTTAACTGTTCAAGTGTAAGGAATGAGTGTCCCAACAATGAGTGCTGGGTCTATCCTGGATTTAATAACTTACCCATGAAACCAGAGCTGAAGGATTTTTTATGCCACCCTTGCCCACCCTCTAAAGGAGTATATATGATAACAAGTTAGGGTGTCCTAAGGTGTATCTACCAAATAGAGTCAAAATCAATTTGTCCACGGTAGACTCATTTTGTATTTGATGTCCCAGCATAATTTTTAATAGTGACCCTTTCCAGTTTGATAGTGTACTGTTTGGGATGATGTTATAAAGTCACCTTATCTAGAGGGGATGTTTGAACAAGCCCACTCAGGCCTGGAAATGGTTGCTTGTTTCCCTGTGTGCACTTGTGTGCACACACCCACACCAGAGGGGTCTATGGGAATGGTGACTTGATATCAAAAGTGTTATCCTATTTAAATAAGCAAGTGCCTCCTATCTTCAGCTGTAAATTTTATCCAGTTACTTACCTAAGAATAGGTGGGAGGATTTCATGATTTGTTTTTACACCTAGCATGGTGCTTGCCACATAATAAACTTCCAGTAGTTACTAGTTACCAATATTTATAATATTGGTAGCATTACCAATAAAACAGGACCGACAAATCCAGATGATTAATTTTTCCAGAATAAAACATAGCTGCTCCCTGGGGCCCCCTTACAAAGAAAAATCGGCAGACATCCTTTTGACACTAAGGCAACATTGAAAGTGAAGTGGGTTACTTTCAAGAGGGTTGAATAATTGAGCAACTCTAAAACTTTTTTTCTTCTTCCTAGGTCTTAGTGGTGCAATGGCTAGTATAAGCGTGCGTTCGAGTACCCCAGGCTCTCCTACACATGTAAGCAGTGGATCGAATGCTAGTCGAAGGAGAAATGGACTCCATGATGTCGATTTGAACACTTTCATATCAGAAGAAATGGCACTCCACTTGGACAATGGTGGAACTAGAAAGCGTACCTCAGCCCAGTGTGGCGATGTCATTACAGACTCACCAACCCATAAACGCAACAGAATGATCTAAACTGCAAACATTTTCACACTCACCATGCTGCTTGAAAGCCACTTGATCCTCAACATATACTATTGCAAAGGAAACATGAGGCCATCTTCCCTTGTTCACTGTTTAAGACAAGTGAATTCTCTAGTGGTTGCCATAAAAGGAAGTTGTAGGTATTTACAGTAGATGCCTCTTGTAACTATGGCTCTCTTAAAACTTATAACCCTAGCAGAGGACATCAGATACTGTGTAGTCATTAGCAAGATCATCATAGGCAAACATATCTGTTCCAAGGCTAAAAGTGACCTTAACTGTATTTATTCTTAAAGGGAAAGGAAATATCAGATGTTTATTTGGTCATAGAACGCTTTTTTCTTTTTCTTTTTTTTTTGGTCCATTTCCTGCTGTGTTGAATAATTTGCTTCAACAGTATTTCCTGGTCCCCAGATTTGTCTAAAACATGATTTGGCTTCCTTGTCAAATCCCCAGGCTTCCATTTTTGCAACAGCACTGTCGCATGTACCTGGTTTCTATGTGGGACAGTGCAACTTCTAATATTGGACTGTGCCCTGTTTTTAGTTTTCGAAGCAGTTTCTAATTCTGGTGATGGTGTGATGTACAGAGGTGCTATGATGGTCATGCAATTAATATTTAAATACTGAACCAATACACAAAACTTTATTGGATTCACTTTGTGTGTGTTAGTGCTCCAAGAGTAGCAATATGATTAAATCTGCCCGATTCACCCCTTAGGCTTTAACTCTTCCGTTTTCAGACAAGTACTACTGCTCAGGCAGGGTACTATCCTTAAGGAAAACGTTAAACTTGTAGACTGCACTCAAGGTGATCTGACATAGAAGAGGTCATGCACTTGGAGAATGGGCTTCCTTTTTGGTTTAGTATTTGTGAAGGGAGGTGGATGGTGGGAGGGTATTCTAGTCTTTCTATTCTGTTTGTTTTTCATGAGTGCCCTACTTTGTGCACTTTCCATTGGAATGGATAAAAGATACAAAAGGTCTTTTATCTGCTGATAATATGATCACCAGTAGCAAACCCCAACTGTCCTATTCCTCCTTAAATGCAGTTTGGAATCTCATGGAAAAGATGGAATCGCATGGAGGTTCTCTAGATATAGGTAGACCTAAGTAAAAGTTCTCAATAGACTCCTTTTGAGTAAATCTAAGACCTCTTGTAGCTACAATGTTTTAGAGCATGCTTCATCTTCATTTTTAATATCTTGAACTGAATGATAGTCTTTTTTTTTAGATGAAGAACTGATGTCAGCCTGCCAGGTACTGTAATTTATTCTATCATATTATTATATAATATATATCAAGTAGGACAGTGAGAAATGTTTCCTTGCAAACTTGTAGCCCAGTATCAGTTACTTCCTGTTTTTATCCTTAAAATATTATTGCAAATCAGTGTAAGGGTTTTTCCAGTAATTTACTCACAGCACTTTGTTGAAGTTTGCAATTTCTTCAGCCATTTAATAATATCTTTATGTGAAGAAACTTTGCTAAGTTAACTGTAATATTCACGGACTGGGTGGGATGTGAATGTAATGTTAGGAATGTGTGAACTGAAGTTTCTGTATTCATTATAGATAGAGCCCTTATTTAAAAAAGTCAGTTCCACACTAAAAGTAGGAATGAAAGAGGTATTTCTAAACTTTTGCAAAAGTGGATCATTTTTTGCTTGAATATAATAGCAGGAAGAATTATAGCAACCTGTCATTTTACCTGAAATGGACAAGCCTTTGTATTATGAATACTTTCAAGCTTCCCTTTGGAATCTACCAAGAAATGCATTTGAAGTTATCTTTGTTTTTCTATGTTTGTAAATTTAGATTCTGGAATTGGGGTTTGGTGGTGTGATGTGTTGCTCACAAGTGGCCAGACTCCTATTCCTTAAGGTTTTTGAGATGGAGGAACACATACTTAATCTCCCCTGTATGCCTTGGTTCTAGTTCCTCTTTCCAAACTGAGTGACAATTTTTTTCAGTTTTTGTTTTAGTTGGTGCTCTCTCTGATGCTTAATCTCAGTCCCCTTTACTCTCGATTGTCAAATTTTGATAAAACATGTGCCATTTTCTTTGGTAAGAGAAAGCAGGTCTTAATATCTGCCAGAACACAATTTATGTGCCTATTGGCTCCATTAAACTTTTAAAAAACATTAGCATTTGTTAATTTTTTCCATTGCATTTAATCTCAAATGTTATTGCTCACCTAATTGTAACTCCTTCCTCCTTTTCCGTCCCATTGCTCTCTCATGTTCCAGTTGAGCACAGACTAACCCTGAGACCTAAGAGTAGAAGGGGGAATGATTTCTCTTAGGAACACGAAGATCTGACTGCTAAGAGTTTTCAAAACTTTCTTTGTGCCATTTTAGATACGAAACAAATCATGGAAGATTGTATATTTGTGTGGAACTTTTTAAATAACGATTTCTTTTCCAGTCTCTTGAACATTGTAGGCTGAGTTTTAAAAACAACACTTTACTTTGGGGGAACAGAACTCTCTTCATCTTAAGCTGGATTCTCTGATTCTTTTAGGCATCATAGCTCATTAGTTCTGTTTCTTTCACCCTAACTTGGCATGAGTGGGTTGAATTCACCCTTATACTGCAGTGTTCTGAGCATGACTGAAGCATTAAAGTTTAATTATAATGTTTAGTACTTCATAGAACAAAACTAATGGAAAGCATTTGGCTGAATTTAAAAACCTGCAGTCAAATTCTTCAATGTAGTTTACCCAATTGGAGTAGTGGTACACACCTTAAAGCATTCAATTAATAAATAATTTAAAAAATCAAAAAACTATGGGGCTTGTCTGCAGTTTTGTTTTGGTCATCACATCTGAATAGCTATTTGACATAATTAAATGAAGTCCAGGCTTTTAAAAAGGACTAGCCGCCTACTTTTTTTTTTCCTGGCGGCTATTGGAACTCACTGAACTTGAGTAATTATGGCTTTGGGCCTTAAGGTTTCCCTGTCACAGCGAAAGCTGTCTTCTGAAGTCAGAGTGAGTCAGCCTCAGTACATTGAGGGTGCAAGATGTCAAGAGATGATTTGGAAATGGGCCCTTTAGTTGGGGACATAGGTAGCACAGTTAATTTTAGAAAATTATGAGTGAATCATGAATTTTTTGGCATGATTACCACCTGGAGTTTTTGAGAAGTGTAGTGAGTAGGTTAGCAAATTTATTTCATACAAGTGTCCCCTTGTTCATTAGATTGATTACTTAGATGTCTAGTTATGAGGTTGGGAATCTTCAGAAATGTATTGTCCTCTTGGAATGGAGTGACTTGGAAGGTTCTGCTGGAAAATACCCTTGTTTATTTTAAAGTTAAAAGGGACTTAAGATTCATTAGTTAAAGAAGGAAGTGGTACTGATCAGATATTTATAGTACCTATCTTCCCCCCGCCCACCCCCCATCTCGCCTTGGAAAGCTGTTAAAACTTTGATCAGTTCAGGTGACCTTACCTCACAAGGCTAGCTTCCAGACTCCATGCTGGAATATTTCTGAGTGGTGTGATGTTTTAGTGGGGGACAGTATTTTGGCTATTTATGTATAGTACTCATGCATTTGGCCAGGTGAGGTGCAGGGTTTTACTTTCTGGGATGGGACCTGCATATTCTGTCAGGTTCAGCAGACTCAGCCAGTGACACAATAGGGCTGAACACAAATTTTGTGGCCATGGGCAAAACTAGGAAGTTTTATTGATGCTATTCCAAGTTTCTGATGGCCCCTCATTTTATTTGTATTTTGAGTTAATGCTTTAAAGAACATTTAAAACTGCAAAAATCCAGCAACACAGTAGCTTATAGTGTATGCCGATCTTTTTACATCAATATACAGAGTCTGGCAGAAGTAACACTAGAGTTGTAAGGCTTGCTTTGTCTCGCACGAGATGGACAGCAATTAGAACATTTCACCTAAAATGTCATACAGTGTGCTTGAGTGTGATGCTGTTACAGAATTACATGCTTAATGATTTTATAATAAAAGATTTGGTGTAGATTATTACCAGCTCATGAAAAAGGGGCGTTACTTCTGCCAGAACCTATGTGTGGTGGTGTTTTTTATGATTAAATAGCATGCCATTCCATGGACAGTTCTTCGTAGGGGTCTAGCTTTTCATAATTAGTAGCAGTGCAGCAGTGAAGATTCTAGTTTCTTTAGGTTTCTGTAGGATACATTTCTGCAGGTAAAATTGCTGGTTCAAAGGAATTTAAATTATTGATAGCTCCTACCACAGTACCTCCTGCAAGGCACTGATTAATACTTCCATCAACACGGTCACAAGAGTGTCTTCCCTCATCTTAGCCTGTATTGGGGATCTATACTTGAAGGCAGAAGTGATCTTACCATCTTTATCTGCTTTTTGCTCCCTCATACGAAGGACGAATGTTTGCTTGAAACCGAGTACATGTGAATGCTGAGTCCACTTAATGTGTGTGGGAACCTGGTAAGTTTGCCTTTTGGTGCTCCTTTTCATCATCTGTGAAATAGGTAACAGAAGAAAATGATGCAAAGCTTAGTGACTTGACTTCCTTGGGCAATTTGCATCACATTTATAATCTGCCTCCCATTCGTGGAGCCTTTGAGGACTTTGGAATGACTGACATTTTCTAAGAAGGTGCCATTGAAAATATTAACACACATTTCTGTAAAGCACATTAAAATGTCACACATGAGTATAAAGGCCCTTTCGTCTTCCTCCTCCACCCTCCCCAAAGGTGATACTGAAGAGTAACCCAAACAATTTCCATACATTTGTAAGTTCCATGTGTTTAGCCATTAAAATATGCTGGTTAGCTGGTGGTTATGTAGACATTCATGCTGGATAACACACTTCAGTGATGTAAGTCATCGTGGGAAGCGGGAACTCCAGGTCCAGTCTTGAAAATGAGCAGATGTCCCCATGTTCTGGAGCAGCTTGGAGCCAGTGGGGTAGGTACCAAACACATGGTGATGTGTGCATGTGTGCTGTGAAGGCTGGGCCACGTGTGACCTGTGACATGTGGGAGGTCGTCGTGCTCAGGCCGCATGCCTGCCAGGGCGATGCCACAGGCTGGCAAGTTACAGGCAGCTTTTCTTCATTATCAGGACTTGCTGCTCAGCTGGGATCTATGCCTTTAGAATCAAAGGTGAGGTGGGTTTGCTGTGTGCTGCAGGACACTTGGTGCTTCGTTAGTGAGGGCTGAGTGTTCTTAATTTAGGTCTGGTGGGCGTGTTCTCTGAGCCACTGGAAGTGTTCAGGGCTCCAGTCGTTTATGGGGCTGACTTAGCTTCGGGGACCCTAGGTTTTCTCCAGCTTCAGCCATGAGGAGGGCTCAGCAGGCTGAGAACAGTTTTGCAGTCTGAGAAGTGTTCAGGGATGTGGGGCAGCCTGCCATGGCTGTCAGCACCTGGGGGCCCAGTGGATTCTTAATCCAAATGCCCTGCATAAAGCCACCCAGCTATGTGCCACTGCACCTTTGGGATTGGAGGGAAAATTTTCAGACCATGGATGCCCCTCAGGGGTGGTGGTGCCAGGGCTGAAATCCCTGAGGGGAGAGGGAGGGAGCCCCTCCCACACTGTCCTCTCCTCCCAAGGTGACTGTCATAACCACAACCTCAGTGTTGGTTTAAAGGTGCTTCTAGAAATTGGTAACTGCCAAGTTCTGATTTGCTGTTTGAGGCTTCCTTGGTTAGCAAACCAGAACTGTGTGCTCTCACAGTCCATTCTGTGTACGAAGGCTTGTCTCTGTCCTATCTCAGCATTTCTCAAAATGTTTCCGGTCGGTGATCCACAGTAAGAAATGCCTCTCCCATGGAAGACCTTGTTTGGAGAGAGACATTCACCATAATGACTAAGACAAGTTGCAGAGAACATTCTTACCTACTTAGCTGTAGGGGCCACTGCCCTTGATAGTTCGTGTGTGAACAGTATGCTGTGTGCAAACTGCATCGATTTCTACAGTCAGTTCGAAAACCTGGCTCGCTGGAGGCAGCACCTGGCACAGTCTAGGTACCTGCTTGGACGTTTCCTGGGAGGAGCAAGTAGATAAAAGGTGGCTTGAAGCAGTTTCTTCATGTTTCATGAAAAGTCCCTATTTTCCTCCTGGGCCTTCACAGTGTGAAGAGCAGGACTTTGGGGTGAGAGCGGGGATTGGTGAGCTCTGCCTGGGATCTGTGCCGGATGAAGCTGCTGTTTGGCACCTGGAAGCGGGGAGCCCTCACACACCACATTGTGCAGCTGCCTGGACATTAATAAAATTCCTCAGTGTGTGTGGCATTGGGGGGTGGAGGTCTCCTGGGTTCTACACTAGCCAGTTTCCCCTGTTGTCCTCCTCTTTCCAGCTCCATGGTTCTCGCCCTGCCTGCACCGAATCGGCTGTGGTTAGGCTGTGCCCAGACAAATGAGGCAGGACAAGGCACCGGCATGTTCCCAGCTCCGTGGAAAACCACTGCAAGGGCCTCCGGTGCGTTCTGTAGCAGGTGCTGAGCAGAACGCTGCTCTGGGTCTGCAGATTGTTTACTGGGCGGAGGGCCCAGGGCACTGGGCTTCCTCGTGGCTGGCCCCCAGACAGGGCAGCTGGTACTGTGGGAAGCCTGTGCCCCTCCCCTTGGGCTTCTGGCTAGTCCACCTTCAGCCCCTCAGACTTTGAGGAAGTCTGGACAGGAGCAGGGCATTCCGCTGAGGCAGGAGGAAGTTCCCACCCACAGGCCCAGGGTGTGGTGAGTCCTGGCTCCAGGAGAGGAGCCTCCTGCTGAACCTGGCATGATGTCTGCATCCCTGGTAGAGGCTGAAAATGCCTGCACACGCTGAATCCCACGGTCTGAGGTGGGGTCAATTAAAAAGGGGCTGCCTAGGGAGCTCAACAAGTTAAGTGCTTGCCTTGCAACCACGAGGTCTGGGGATCGAATTGTAGCAAAGATTCTGGTTCTGTCCCTGCCCTGCACAGCCCCAC
The DNA here is from genome assembly GCA_004027555.1 of Craseonycteris thonglongyai. Classification (NCBI taxonomy): domain Eukaryota; kingdom Metazoa; phylum Chordata; class Mammalia; order Chiroptera; family Craseonycteridae; genus Craseonycteris; species Craseonycteris thonglongyai. Next base: position 40,230 of record PVKE010006349.1, on the reverse strand, counting down.
ATTCACTTGCGTGGAGTGAAGCCATGTCACAACTAATGATGTACAATGATGGAGACTGCTCTGGACCCCCCCCCCCACCGCCCAAATATATCTTAAAAGTAAAAAAATGGATCCCATTTTTTTGGACTTCTACCACCCAGTTACCCCTCTGCTGACATTTTAAAAATTAACGATAATGCACTTTGGGAGGGAAATGGTACAGGAACATTCAAGGTGAAAAGTTCTGAGCCGTGTCCTGGATGTCACTGTGGTGCAGCTCAGTCTGGAGGGCTGTGGCCCGCCGCTGCGAGGGAAGCGGGCTCAGGCTGAGGCTGGTGGACAGCAGACAACGGGAAGAACCTTGGTCCTCGAGCGACTGTGCTGGCCACTGTCAACCGGGAATCTTACAAGGAGCAAGGAGCCGGTTTCCTCTTCCAAAAGATAGCGTGGGGCACTTCCCCATCCTTATACGCTGCAGGTCTACGGCCTGGTCAAGAGTTTCCAGGTGCACTTTAAAAAACCGACTTAATGTGCACGCGGTGTGTGTGTGTGTACGTGTACAAAAGGGTCATGTATACTCCAGACTGCTTCTGTTTTTGGTGAGAACAGGTTGGAGCTCTTCCTCTTTCTAGCCTCCACAGACCAGTGTCTCTTATGATACATGATGAACACTAATGAACAAGGGATGCAGATCCTGAGATCCTCCCTCGGGCAAGTACTGTTGTCACCACTGAGCAGGTGACCAGATGGAGGCTTCGTTACCAGGCTTTGTTGGCCGCTGCCCCGTGTGGGGCTGGGCATGCTGTGTGCGCTTGTAGCTCCCTCACGGGCTGTGCCCGGAGGGCACGGTTACTGTCTCACTGACCCACCTGGGCACTCCACCTCAGTTTCCCTGTCTGTAAAGGGGTTGCTTATGGGGGTGGGAGGAGGTAATGCCCAAGAGTACCGGGCTCCCCAGGAGCACGGAATTCTTCATCCTGGCCACGGAGCTACAAGATAGCACATGTTCACCATTTCCTGAGGCTGGTAAGTGGTGACTCAGGTTGGCGTCGAGAGGAGTGTGCTGAGGTGGGCAGGCAGTTCAGGTTCAAGGAATGCCACCAGGAACGGCTTAGGTGACACTCCAGGGTTCTGCAGACTCCCCTGCAACTCCCGCAAAGGGAATCAGTTGTTCCAGTAGCTCGTGAGCAACACAGGACAGCAGGTGGGCTCCTGTCCAGCTGCATGGGACCTGACATCCGGGAGATGAAAGCAGCCCAGTGAAATCCTCCTTTAAATGGGCCCCTGACTCAGCTGTGCCCGCCATGCAGTGGTCGTGCCACCCGCCATGGAAGCCAGAGCTGTGACAGATGTGCCCGGTCACCAGGAGGTGGCCAGTGGAGTCACCCGCTAGGCTAGGCAGTTGTTGACATCCTTGCCCAGGCTCATAGCCCAGCAGCTTTAGGGGAAGGGGGGCAGTTACATCCAGTCCCCAGGGCTGGAGCTGGCCCTGTCTGAAGCTGGGGAGGGCCAGGGCCTGGGGCATGTCTGCTGTCTCACCCCGGTGGCATGCTCAGTGGGTGCCAGCCGTGAAGATTTCCCTTCCTGGGCATGACCCAACAGGGTCCACCCCACTGGAACCTTCTCCAGAGGCTTCGTCCTTGTGAAACGTCTACTCCAGCTGCAAGTCTTACAGAGGCTATGGTCCTTTTGATTTATGTGCCCACGTTTTGAAAAGGCCGTCCCTGTTTTTTGTTGTGTTGTTGATTTTATTGTTTACTTTTGTTTTGGTTGACCTTTCCTGGAGGCTGCGTGTGTTGTTCACTCTTTAACCTGCCTTTGTGTCTGTCGCTAAGGAGGTTAATAGTTATTGAGGGGGTGAGGGGACCTCCGTTTTACACGTGAGAAAGAGGACAGGCACTGAAAAGTTAAGGGATGGCTAAACCTGGTTCAGAAAACCCGGATCTGTCTGGCTTCAAGTTCACGAGGACTGGGGAGTGTGGGGTGGTGGGACCTTGGGCAGGTTACTTTAACCGGAGCCTGAGTTTGCTCATCTGTAAAGCAGGGATGACAAAGGTAACTGCTTCATAGGGTTGTGAGCACATTAATCATTTAGCTGTCTGGGAGTGTGTGTTCAACAACCTCTTGTTTGAGAGCTTGGCATGAAAAATGCCCATGTGACCTGCTTGTCCTGGTCAACTCGGATGAACTTGGGTTGAGTGTGACGCTTTCTCTGGTTGCACACCAATCAGCTATACAAGCAGATGCTGAAATCATGTTCCCCGACTCACACAGTCACCCCACAAAGGCCTGGCCCCCTCAGGAGGCCCTATGTTTGGCCTTCAGCATCCTCCTAAGGCTGAGAGCCATGCATTCCCCTGTGGTGACTCACTTCCTGTTTGGGCCAGGAATCTGGAAGACAGAAATGTGTCAATCAGCTCCATGGAAATGACCGGGCCCGCCTACTAAAGCCTTAAAGGGACAGGTCTCCCAGGGTAGAACTTGTCCTATGGAGGCCCTGGTAACGAATTGGGGTGCGGATGAATAGACCTCGAAACCTGGAATTAGGATTTGAACCCAGGGAGTCTGATGCCAGATCCCAGAGTCCTCTTTTCCCCTAAGGGACATGCCTGCCCCCACATACCCAATCCAGTTGCTAGACGATTTTGGAAGGGCCTACATTGTCAAGCCGTACTCTCTGATCTGGAGCTTGCTGCCTGGTCTGGGCCTTAGTCGCCTCTCCTATCAAACTGGGTAATAACACCCCAGGCTGACTGTGAAAACTCACCCAGATCCTGTTGGTTGGGTGGGTGGTGCACTGAGCTGCTGGCAGGGTCAGATCCTTCCCTGGGATGACAGTGAATTGCAGAGTGCACATCCAATGTTTTTTTTTTTTAAAGATTAATTTTATTGTTTTTGACAGTCAGAGACAGAGAGAGAGAAGGGGGCGGGCCCAGAGCAGTCTCCATAGTTGTACATCATCAGTTTTTGACAAGGTTTCATTCCACACAGGTGGGCAGGACCCATGCAGGGCAGGAACTTGGCTAGGGTCTCCCATATGGGAGGCATGCCCCCTCCAGCCAGGGGCCGAACTGAGAGGTGAGGACCGAACTGGGGGCCCCCTGCATGGGAAGCACACCCCAGTTCAGCATATGGATCTGCACTGCGAGTGCGTAACCCTCTGAGACATCCTGGCTTCCCCACATCCATTTTTAAGGACACTTAAACTCATGCATTTAAAGACAGACCTTGTTGGCCTAACAGAGCACATTCTGTGGACGGGGCTGGCTTTTTGGCCTCCCTTGGGCCAGAACACTGGAAGAACGGGAAGATGCCTTCCCAGGCTCCTTCAGAAATGGATATCCAGCTTTGTGGGCCTCACCTTGCCCACCTCTAAAATGGGCCCTTGGTTGTCCTGGATTTGGGTTACTGGGTTGTGATATGCAGGAATCAGGGAACTGTAACTTGCAGATACTTTCAGGGTTTAGACCTCCTGCTCCCCCATCCCCCAACTACCTGCATTCCCAATCTATCAGATGGGGTTCTGGTGGTGCCTTGGGCATGCCCTGTGGGCCTTTGCCTCTGAAGTCCCATCCTAGGTCCCTGCTGTGGCTGTGACCCTTCCCAACAAACCATGGCTGTGGGCAAAGCAGGCTCTGGTCTCTCTGTGGGAAGTCACCCGATAGCGCAGGGATTTATGTAATACCTACATGGAGACACTCATGTTGGTAACCCCATTTTTCAACTGCCTCGGGTGCTTTACATGCAAATGCTATTCCATGGTGGCAGTAACCCCTAAATCAAGTGTGTGTGCCTATTTGGCCAATGGAAAAGCTGCTGCCCAGAGAGGTTGAGTGACTTGTCTGGAGAGCCCAGCTGGGACTCAAACTTGGGATTTTGTCTCACTAAAGTCTGGATGCTTATGTAGAACTTTTGTTAACTGATAAGTCTCAAGGCTTGTTTCCCTTGTGATCCAGTGGAAAGTGTGACATTCGGCATCATTTATGTATTTAACTTTGCTTTTTACTCCAGTGAAATGGTGGTGTTTCATGATCTCAACATAATGAGAGGAAATAGTTTCGTTTTCTACTCATGCTTTCTCTTTAAAAACTGAATTCTTGGGGATGCTGGGATGGCTCAGCGGGTTGAGTGCTCACCTTGCAACTCTGAGGTCCAAGGATCGAGTCCTGGCCCCGGCCTATGCGGATCCTTGTGCTGAACTGGGGTGTGCTTCCCATGTGGGAAGCTCCTGGCCCAGTTCCTGCCCTGTGCAGCCCCCCGCCCACCTGTGTGGAATGAAACCATGTCGAAAACTAATGACTACAACTCTGGAGACTGCTCTGGGCCCTCCCCCTTCTCTCTATGTGTCTCTGTCAAAACAATAAAAATATGGGTGGTGAGCACAAAATGCAGTACATAGGTGATGTAATGTAGATCTGAACACCCCAATTATCCCTCCCCCTCCACACACACAGAGGCAACCTCTGATATAATTTGGTAATTTTCTTTCTGGACCAGGAGGTAGTAAACTACAGTCTAGTTTTGTGAAAAAAGTTTTATTTATACCCATTTGTTTACATATCGATAGTGACAGAGACCTTGTTTCACAAAGTCCAAAATATCTACTATCTGGTCCTTAACAGAGAGCATTTGCTGACCTCGGATCAACCGCTTTCTATAATTAAAATAATAATAATAATGAAATTATGCTGTGGGCATATGTTCAGCAGTTTGCTTTTCTTTTTTTAACATGAAGTTGAGAACCTCCTTCCTTCTGTGACTGCAGCTAGGATTTCAGACTTGACTATCCTGAAATTTATTGGCCAGTCTCTGTGATATCATTTCGTGTAGTTCTGCGTCGTCTAATTTAAACAGTGGTGCAGTGAACATCTTTTGTGTGTATGTGTGAGATTGCTAGATATCAAGAAGTTCTGGGTTAAAGCATACATACAATTAAACGTTTGAGAGAGACTAGCCAGTTATCTTCCCCAAAGACCAATTTACCAGCTTCTAACAATGTCTGCACACTTGAGTGTGAATTATCCCCAAATTAACTTCCAGTGGAATTTATAGTTCAAATGAAAGCCCAAGGGGTTTTTGGAAATAGTCTGAAGTATGTAAGTTGAACTGAAAGAATTTACAGCTGAGAATAGCTCAGGAAATTTTGAAATAAAAGACATTAAAACTTAGAAAACAGTTAGGTATTAGCACCAATAGTAAACTAGGAGGGACACTCCAGAAATTTCCTTCCTTCCTTCCTTCCTTCCTTCCTTCCTTTCTTTCTTTCTTTCTTTTTCTTTTCTTTCTTTCTCAGAACTTGGTATTTAATCAAGAATAGCACAAAATGATGGGAGGGGGATGGCTTAGTTAATAAGTGGTATCAGGAAAATTGACTATTAGGGGAAATAATTGTTAGAGCATTCCTTAATGTGCCCATATATGTGGACAGGTTAAAGAGTTAAATGCAAAGCAAATGATTAAAAACTGTAGTAAAATATATGAATATTTAAACTTTATGATCATAAAGCATAATGGACAATAGTTTTTAAAATAAGAGCTTGATTATGAGTATAAATTTAAACTTCACCCATATAAACATAATTGATGCGAAAGAAGGAGCATGATAACTATGACATGTAATACCTGCTCCTATACATACACACTTCAGGGGGATATAATACATGTGTGAATAAGAAAATAATATGCCAAAAAGGAAAAATGAACTTTAAAAAAAAATTTTTTTTTCTTGTAAGATATATTTTTATTGTTTTTATTTAAAAAAAAATTTATTTTATTGATTTTTAAAGATTTATTTTTATTTTTTTGAGACAGAGAGAGAGAGATACAGAGACAGAGACAGAGAGAAGGGGAGGGCCCAGAGCAGTCTCCATAGTTGTACATCGTTGGTTTTTCCACATAGTTTCACTCCACAGGTGGGCGCGGGGCTGCGCAGGGCAGGAACTGGGCAGGGGTCTCACCCCGGTGAGAACTGAACTGGGGGCACTCCCCAGCTCAGCATATGGGTCCGCACGGGCCGGGACCGGGATTTGATCCTCAGTCCCTGGGGCTGCAAAGTGAGCACTTAACCCACTGAGCCATCCGGCTTCCCCATTTTATTGATTTTTCACAGAGAGAGACAGAGAGAAGGGGGAGGGCCCAGAGCAGTCTCCATAGTTGACAGCATTAGTTTTCCATATAGTTTCACTCCACAGGCGGGCACGGGGCTGCGCAGGGCAGGAACTGGGCCTGAGCCTCCCACATAGGCCCCAGCAAGAACTGAACTGGGGGCCACACCCCAGTTCAGCATGTGGGTCCACATGGGCCGGGGCCAGGATTCGATCCTCGGTCCCCGGGGCTTCACAGTGAGCGCTTAACCCGCTGAGCCATCCTAGCTTTCCCTTTTATTGTTTTTTGACAGAGAGAGAGAGACAGAAAAAGGGGAGGGCCCAGAGCAGTCTCCATAGTTGACATTAGTTTTCCATATGGTTTCACTCCACAGGTGGGCACAGGGCTGCGCAGGGCAGGAACTGGGCCTGAGCCTCCCGCATAGGCCTCGGCAAGAACTGAACTGGGGGCACAGCCCAGCTCAGCATATGGGTCCATATGGGCCGGGGCCATGATTTGATTCTTGGGCTCCGGGGCTGCAAAGCGAGCGCTCAACCTGCTGAGTCATTCCAGCTTCCCCCCCAAATGAACTTCTTGACATACGAATTAAATGAAACTCTATGTGAGCAAAAAATACTATTTATTTTTCAACTGAACATTTGCAGGTGCAATATCTAGTATTGGATCCACATAATTTGTAAGCTGTGATTCCAAATCTGGCACATTCGGTAGCTATAAATTGCAGGTACACCAGCTGTCCTTTGAATTTCATCAGTGACTCTTCTAGGGAGACGACTTCATCCAGGAGTGTGTAATTGTTCAAACTTATTATTCAAATAGTCAACTATACTTCACACTTCTCATACTCTGTCTTTTTTACATACAGTTTCATTCACAAAGTGAAGACTATGTGATATAGCAAGAACGTTTGTGAGGCATAGTTTTGAAAATATCATGGGAAGCCGGGATGGCTCAGTGGGTTAAGCGCTCACTTTGCAGCGCCGGGGACCGAGGATCGAATCCTGGTCCCGGCCCGTGCGGACCCATATGCTGAACTGGGGAGTTCCCACAGTTCGGTTCTCTAGCTGTCTCTGTCTCTGTCTCTCTCTCTATCTGTCAAAAGTAAAATAAAAAAAAAATATGCACTGAAGATAAAATAATTACTCTCTATAAAATATAAAAAGATATTAAAAAAAAAAAAAAAAAAAAGAAACATATGACATCTGAGATGTCTTTTTATGTGAAGGGGTTAAGAAAAGATATGAGGGAAAGCCGGGATGGTTCAGCAGGCTAAGCGCTCACTTTGAAGCTCCGAGGACCGAGGATCGAATCCCGGCTCTGGCCCAGGCGGACCCACACGCTGAACTGGGGTGTGCTTCCCGAATGCGGTGAGGCCCCCAGTTCAGTTCATAACAAAGAAAAGATATGAACAGGGAGATGTCAGAAGCAGAAATACGAATGACCAATCAACGTATGAATGAAAAGTTCAACCTTACTTCATGAAATTCAAATTTTAAAAAGAGATACTGTGTTTTGAATACAGTTCTGAAAAGATAAGTGGGTACTATTTCACTGGGAAATCTGAGATGCTGCTTCTGGGAGTGCAGACTGTTAAACAATATTTCGAAAAATCAGTTGACCAGACATACCAAGATCTTTAAAAATGGTCCTAGCTTTTGATCCTATAATTTTATCTTTAAACGTTCATAGCAAGAGGGGAATAGTCAGAGTTATGGAAGCTGATTCTTAGGTAACAATATAACCCATAGTTTATTTGGAGAAGACGGAAAACAATAACATAAAAACCTATGATAAAGGGACTGATGAAACATGAATTTCATTATGAAAGCTTTATAAAGCATGCTCTTGAAGAATACTTTAAGAAATGGGGAAATGCTCATAATATAATGAGAAACGCATACAGAATGATCTTAATTTGGCTAGAACAGTGCCAGGCAGCATGTTTTCAATAAAAGTTGGCTACTATTATTATTGAGTATTTCAAACCCTCCTGCCATTCGTGCGTTTGTTCGTTCATTCATCACTCAGTTGACACGCATCTGAGTGTCACTTGGGGAAGGTGGTGTGGCCCTTGGCTCCTGGGCTTCTCCCTGCTTGCTCCGGGGCCTTCACCTGGCTGTTTCTGGCTGGACACTGCCATCTAGAGGCACCTAGCCCACAGGGCAGCTGCCCCTTGCAGCCTGTGACGCCGGGCTCCAGCCCCCGGGCCGAGAGGACCGGCTCCTCAGCGCACACGCGCCCCTTGGGGGAGCCGGGTGTTTTCTGGGGGCCTCCGAGAACGTCTTCGCTAGAAATGCCCTTCAGGGATCCTCATGTGGATCCAGGAAGCCTGTGGGGCCGCATTTCTTCACATGTGGTCCTTGAACCTGCAACAGTGTCAGTGGGTGGGAGACTTAATCTTAATTGTAGTAACGATCCAAGGGGAAGCTGGGATGGCGCAGCGGGTTAAGTGCTCTCTTTGCAGCCCCGGAGACCAGGGATCGAATCCCGGCTCCGGCCCATTCAGACCCACATGCTGAACTGGGGTGTGCCCCCAGTTCAGTTCTTGCCGGGACCTATGTGGGAGGCTCCCGGCCCAGTTCCTGCCCTGCACAGCCCCGTGCCCACCTGTGGAGTGAAACTATATGGAAAACTAATGCTGTCAACTATGGAGACTGCTCTGGGCCCTCCCTCTTCTCTCTGTCTCTGTCAAAAAACAATAAAAATAAATCTTAAAAAAAAAAAAAAGATCCAGGACCCACCTCACCCCACCTGCACCGTCAGACCTTTCTTCCAGGAGCAGGGGTGCTGACTATCTAGAATTTTTGAAGATTTATTTTATTGTTTTTGACAGAGAGAGAGAGAGAGAGAGAGAGAGAGAGAGAGAGAGAGACAGAGAGAGAGACAGAGACAGAGAGAAGGGGAAGGGCCCAGAGCAGTCTCCATAGTTGTACGTCATCAGTTTTTGACATGGTTTCATTCCACACAGGTGGGCCAGGGCAGGAACTGGGCTGGGGGCCTCCCGCATGGAAGGCACACCCCCACAAGCTGGAGGCTGAACCAGGGGCCTCCCACACGTGAAGCTTGCCCCTGTGAGAACTGAACTGGGGGCCACACCCCAGTTCAGCACATGGGTCCGTATGGGCCATGACTGGGACTCGATCCTCAGACCCCGGGGCTGCAAAGCAAGTGCTCAACCCGCTGAGCCATCCCGGCACCCCCAGAAGCCATGCTACCCACGTGATTCTGAGGCACGGGGAAGTTTGAGAGCCACGCCGTGCACCAGTGATGTTGCATAATTGAATGGAGGTGGGCGTTTGGCATCGTCTTTGACCTTCTCCCTGGGGACATGCACTGAGCTACATTTTAGGGGGTTCCTTGAGTGTGTGTTGGCTTTTTATTTTTATAGAGAGCAGTTTTAGGTTCACAGCACAAGTGCGAGGAGGTGCAGAGATTGCCTGTGTTCCCCCCCCCCCCACATGCACAGCCTCCTCCATTGTGAACATCCCCCATCACGGTGGTACATGTGTTACGACTAACGAGTCCACACTGACACATGGTTGTCCCTCACAGGCCATGGTTGATATCAGGGTTCACACTTGGTGCCGTCCGGCCTGCGGGTTTGGACAGATGCATAATGCCATGTATCCGTCGTTATGGTATTATATCACGCAGAGTATTTTCTCTGCTTTAAACTCCTCTGTGCTCTGCCTATTTGCTCCTCTCCCCTCACCCGCAACACATTCCCTGACAACCACTGGTGTTTTCATTGTCTCCAGTTTAGTCTTTTCCAGAACGTGATATAGTTGGAATCATGCAGGATGTAGCCTTCTCAGACTGGCATCTTTCACGTAGTCATGTGCATTTATGGTTCCTCCATGTCTTCTCATGGCTCCATAGCTCATTTCCTTTTTAGAGCTGAGTAATATTCCATTGTCTGGATGGACCATTGTTTATGACTAAAGCTACTGTAATCATCCATGTGCAGGCTTTTGTGGGGACATAATGTTGGCTCCTTTGGGTCAATACCAAGGGCGAGCTTGTTGGATTGTGTGGCAGGAATATGTCTGCCAGACTGTCTTCGAAAGGGGCTGTATTGTTTTGCATTCCCACCAGCAATGAACGAGAGTTCCTGTTGCTGCATATCCCCGTCAGCCCTTCATGTTGTCAGTGTGGCAGATTTGGCGATTCTAACAGGTGTATAGTGGTATCTCACTGTTATTTTAATTTGCATTTCCCTGATGACCTGTGATGTGGAGCATCTTTTTTTTTTTTTTTTTTTTTT
>PVKE010006349.1:0-29782 GCA_004027555.1 Craseonycteris thonglongyai | reverse complement strand
GCATTTTTTGCAAATATTTCTCCCAGCCTGTGGGCTGTTTTCTAATTCTCCTGATGTTGTTTTTGTAGAGCAAACATTTTTAATTTTAATGAAATCCAGCGTGTCAGTGACTCCTTTTATGGACAGTGCCTTCGCTGGTGTGTCTAAAACGCCATTACTATGGCCAAGTTCATCGATTTAAGTTTCTCCTGTGCTATCTTCCAGGAGTTTTACAGCTTTACACTTAGGTCTGTGATCCATTTTGAGTTCATTTCTGTGAGTGGGGTAAGGTGCTATAGCCATTGCCACAGTGAGCGCTGGTTCGCTGCTCACAAACCCTCCAGGGTATAAGCAGGGCTGGCCCTTTTGCCCACTTTCCCTGGAGAGGGAGGAAACCCCATTTTTTGTTAGCCTGCACATTACTTTCTGCCACAGGGGTAGCTGCACTTTAAAAGTTACTATTTGATGGGGTTGCCGGGATAGCTGAGCAGTTGAGCCCTTGCCTCACAAATCACGAGGTCCGGGATTTGATTCCCTGCCCTGGCCCATGTAACCCCATACACTGAACTGCGGCACAACTGGTAACCGCCAGGATAGCGCCGTGGTAAAGGTTCTTGTCTCCCATGTGGGAGGCCCCCAGTTTGGGTCCCACCCTCCACGGCCCCATATCATCTGTGTGGAATGAGGCCATGTCACAACTAATGATATGCAACTATGGAGACTGCTCTAGGCCCTCCCCCCTTCTCTCTCTCTCCTCTCAAAAGCAATTAAAAAAAAATTACCATTTGATAAAGTGAGCGGTGGTTTGAGTGTAAAGGAGTAAAATTCTAAAGGCACTGTTTTTGTATAATTTTCTCTCTCCTGAGCAACATAGAGGAGTAAATAGCTAACACCTTCCTGATGCAAGGTGCATGAGAAAAAATATCACAAAATAGAATTTTGTTCATTCTAGTTTATTACCTTTTAATGCTGTGACCTTCATTGCATCACTATCTTCTAAGTTTTCTCATTTGTAAAAGAAAATTAACAATAATATCTTCTCTGTGGCTAAGACTGCTTGTTATCCCCCAAGATCCTTTCTCCCCAGATTTTTAGCTGGGGCATATGGCTACTCCAAATAATGATCATACTTGTCAGCCTCCCTTGCAGCTATCTATGTGTGGCCATGTGACCAAGTTCTGGCCAATGAGGCATAGATAAAAGTGGTGTAGGAACCTTCTCCCTTCTCTCCTTTTCTTCTTCCCCTGAGCTGGACTGCCGGTATAATGGCTGGTGATGGAGCAGCCATCTGGAACATGAAGTCATTTTAGGAATGAAGAATGAAGGGAATACATAGTAGACCCACACAACAGAACAAAATTGTTTCCCTGACACCAGGGAGTTTCCGCACCAGCCTTGGACCACTTTGTACTGGATTTTTATGTCATAGAAAAGTAAACATCTACCTTATTTAGGCCACTGTCATTCTGGATCTCTATTACTTGTAACTGAACTTAGTTCTATTAAATTCATGACCTCATAGGGGAAGCCTGGATGGCTCAGCAGGTTAAGTGCTCACCTTGCAGCTCTGGGGACCGAGGATCAAATCCCAGCCCCAGCCCATACAGACCCATATACTGAACTGGGGTGTACTTCCCACGTGGCAGGCCTCCAGTTGGTTCTTGCCCCTTGGTTCAGCTCCTGGCTCTTGGGGGCGTTCCTCCCATGTGGGAGGCCCCCAGCCCAGTTCCTGCCCTGACTGGTCCCTGCCCACCGGTGTGGAATGAAATCGTGTCAAAAACTGTTGGCATACAACTATGAAGACTGCTCTGGGCTCTCCCCCTTTTCTTTGTCTCTCTCTGTCACTGTCTTTCGCTGTCTCTGACAAAAATAATAAAATCTTGAAAAAAATTTTATGACCTCATGGATTTCTTGGGAAGATTAAATGAGATATTGGTTACAATTCGCCTATCACTATACCTGGCACAATACAGGTTTCGCAAATTGAATTCACCCTTTTGGAAATGGAATTCACCCTTTTGCAAATTAAATTCACCCCTCACAAATTGAATCCGCCCTTTTTGCAAATTGAATCCACCCTTTGCAAATAAAATTCGCTCTTTTGCAAATCAAGTACTTTTACATATATATTATATTAAAAAAAACATAGAACAAAGCTAACTACATAGTTAGAAATAAAAAATTTTATTATACGTACAATTTTATAATTACATGTGGAGATGAAGATATGTATGAACACTGTGTGCAGATATGTATGTAATTCACTTCTACAGTATTGAAGCATATTTTAATGTAATCCGCAACTGTTTCAATGCATTCTTAATGGAACTAATGTTTAATTGTGTATGTTCTGATTCTAAAATTTTTTGACTAATCATTTTTAAAGTTATAGAAGGATTTTCTTCAATTATTTGCTCAATTTTGCTTAATATCGCTGGAGTCCATTTAAGAGGCCGATTACCACCACGCTTTTTCTCTAGCAACCCACAATTTTTGTTGTATTGCTTGATAATGGACTTTGCCGTATTTTTATTTATATCAGCGATTTCCGCCGATTCATTAATGGTTTTACCATCATTGTAGCAGTTTATTAGGATTTTTTTTTATCAAAACTTATACGGTTGTATGTATTTGGACGATTTCGTGGAACAGGACGGCTTGAACTTGTGTTTGATGATTCTGGTGAGATGATTTGCATTTGTCTGCCCGAATGCGTTTTAACTGGGCTTTCAGAACTTGATTCAGAAGATGTATTCATTGTCTCCCTTTAAAATTAAAAAATTTTAAAAATAAAATTATTAGCGTTTTGAATCTTTAATATGCATATTTACCACAGAATAACACTATTTATAACACCTGTGCCTAAGGATTACACAGACAGTCAAACATATTCTATTCAAGCACAAGTTATGTATTGATTCTAAATACGACTATATATATATATATATATATATATATATATATGGAGATGATCAACTGAAACCCTAGGAGTGCACTTCAGATATAATACTTTTGTTGTATAATATTATAGGATTATTGATAATGATTGAACAACATTCCCATATTAACAGAAAAAGGCAATCTTAATATGTTTGGTTTTTAGGTAACGTTTCCATATCAACTCTGAGCACAGTTGACTGATGAAAACAAAAACAAGGTACTACAGGAGAACTGACATACGTTAAAGTTGTGTTTCTGATTTTTTACTGTGTAGTTAACATTATTTAATGTTTTTTTAAATATAATATATATGTAAAAGTACTTGATTTGGAAAAGGGCAAATTTTATTTGGAAAAGGGTGAATTCAATTTGCAAAAGGGTGAATTTGATTTGCAAAGCCTGTATAAACACTCAGTAAATGTGAACTTTTTATTAGTAGCTTCTCTAGCATCTAATTATAATTAGTAGCTTCTCTAGCATCTAATTATAGCATCTACTTAGTAGCTTCTCTAGCATCTAATTATAATTATAATAACTGTCCCTCATCCCCAATGAGGATTCTAAAGGGGACTCCTTGTATTGTTACGTAGTTTTTGGTTCTAAACAATTAACAAAAAGAAAACAGTATCATTCTAACTAATTCAACTAGAAATGATTTCCCTTGAGCTGTTGTGTTCTGTTTACTAGTTTTAGCTGACAAAACTCAGCCTTACAAACTTGCATGGTATTTTAATTGGGAGCTAAGTCATACATTCTTTTAAATAGCTGTGTTTACAATCACATAGCTCAATTGTTTCACATTTGAAACCCAGCCTTTCAAAACAAGTTAGGTACATTCTTCTCCTTTGTTGGAATCTTTTCCAGGACTTAATGGCCCCCGTCCAACTCTGTGCTTTGTAACATATACATGGTCTACTTATTCAGCGATATCTACTGTATCCAGTTAGTGTTTGTTCAGGCCACAGTTTCAAAGATCCCATTTAACTCTCAAATTCTCTGATACTGTAAAATAACTTGATTCCCAAGGAAGCCTAAGGGGAAAAGAACAAGGACAGTAAAACTGAAAAAAGAAAATTGTTACAATGTTTATGATCAATGAGTGAAAGGAAAGGGAAGATCAAGATCAAGATGGTTAGTCTTTAATGTTTAAATAAACACAAAAATTGAACAATATTAGATACTACATTTGGGAGAATCTATGTTGATACATTAAAAAAAACTACATACTACATAATATTACATAATATTATGCAATAATATTACTACATAATACAACTACATATTATTTTTAGTATGACATAAAACAGTATTTTACACGTTGACTGAATTTTATAGTAAAAATATTTTAAGTGGAACTAGAAAAACTGCTGCTATACAGGTAGCTCCAACTTAAAATCAATCATATCTTATTTTTTGAAAATTAAAAAAATTTCAATTACAGTTGATGTACAATATTATATTAGTTTTATAATATGGTGAGTAGACATTTATATAACTTAGGAAGTGATCACCCCAATAAGTTTAGTACCCAACATGACAAAAATGGGTTGTATTTTAAAAGCCCATTGGGTGGTTTGATACGAAAACTGGAAAACATTTTCTCTGTAGAAAATAGTAAAAGGAGGGGATGCCAGGATAGCTCAGCAGGTTGAGCACTTGCCTTGCAACCATGAGGTCTGGGGATTGAATCCCAGTCCCAGCCCATGAAAACCCACATGCTGAACTGCGGTGCAACCGGTAACTGCAGAGATGGCGGTGAAGGTTCTCACCTCCCATGAGGGAGGCCCCCAGTTTCGGGTCCTGCCCTGGGAGGCCCCACATCCACCTGTGTGGAATGAAACCATGTCAAAGAAACTAATGATGTACAACTATGGAGACTGCTCTGCGCCCTTCCCCTTCTCTGTCTCTCTCTCTCTCTCAAACAATAAATTAAAAAAAAACCCCAAAAAACTTTAGCTGCCCTTCCCTGAAAGACAGGTACTGAATCCACTTAATCTTCTGGATAACCAACCCATCCCTAGTCATGTTTTTTGTTTGCTGTTAAAGCATGCCCGGTATTTCAGCAAAAAGAAAATCTAAGAAGTTATGATTCACAAAACACATGTGATTAAGCACCTACCTTGTCCTGGGCCTTGTTGGGAGACCAGGAGGGTTTGGGAGGAGATGTGTGGACCAAGGAACAAAAGCCGAGAATGTGTGAGAACAGATGTTTATCCAGTCAGGATTCAAGCATAGAACTGAAGTGCAAACAGAAAATGGGCTTGGGGAAGCTGCGATGGCTCAGCGGGTGGAGCGCTTGCTTTGCAGACCTGGAGCCCCAGGATTGAATCCTGGCTCCGGCCCAGGCGGACCCACATGCTGAACTGGGGTGTGCCCCCAGCTCAGTTCTTGCTGAAGCCCATGCGGGAGGCTCCCTGCCCAGTTCCTGCCCTGCGCAGCCCTGTGCCCACCTGTGGAGTGAAACTATATGGAAAACTAATGCTGTCAACTATGGAGACTGCTCTGGGCCCTCCCCCTTCTCTCTGTCTCTCTCTGTCTCTCTCTCTGTCAAAAACAATAAAACTAAATCTTTAAAAAAAAGAAAGAAAAGAAAATGGGCTTTGCCTCAAGGGTCAAGACTCGAGTTTGCTGTTGGCATTGATATGATTTTAGCATGTACAAATGGGGACCCCCCCAAAAAAAAATCCCCAGAATTTATTTATTAAAAGTTTTGTATTTGTTCTTATGTGTTTACACTTCAGTCACCTTCCAAGTCCTCTCTGT
Source organism: Craseonycteris thonglongyai (assembly GCA_004027555.1). Taxonomy (NCBI): domain Eukaryota; kingdom Metazoa; phylum Chordata; class Mammalia; order Chiroptera; family Craseonycteridae; genus Craseonycteris; species Craseonycteris thonglongyai. Next base: position 24,100 of record PVKE010006349.1, on the reverse strand, counting down.
TTGATGCCAAGCGCCTATGGAGATCCGTGTTCCGCTGCTCGGTTTTGAACTTGTTGATTTTGACGTGTTTGAGTGCTTCTGCTGTTCTCTGTTTCACCTCTTCCACACGGCGAAACGTTTCCCTTTGAAGACTCTGATCCGGGGAAACAAAATAGTCACTGGGGGTGGGATCCGGTGAATTGGGAGGGTGGGGCACGGGGGTCGCACCGTTTTGATCCAAAACTGCTGAGCACTCAGCCTGGTGTGGGCAGGTGCACGGTCAGGCCACATGGTCACGTAAACCACCCAGCATGAAATGGGGGGAGGCGTTGAAAGAGTCTCCCCCAAAGTTCACGGACGCAGAACGCAGCCTCTCACAACACCGGCAGGCACATGGTTGCACGTGGGTTCCCAGAACACTCACCTAACGGGGAAGCCTGTACTACCAGGGACCCACCTTCCAGATTATTCCGGTTTTGGGGGGGGCTCCCTCGTAGGAGGTATACTTTTGGTGGCCACTGTGCTCCTTCATCACTTTCCACAGAACCCCCGTTGATCTGGCTGTTCCCTGGACCAGCTGGCCAGGGCAGCGGCAACAACGTGCCGCACACCGCGTGGGTGACACACTCAGAGACGGGTTCCCACAGCGCTGGAGGCTAGAAGGTCCAAATGAAGGCGCCGGCAGGGCTGGTTCCTGCCTCTCTCCCCGCTTCTGGTGGCCTCAGGGGTTGGCTTTCCATCGATGGCCGTCTTCTCCCTGTGTCTTCACAGGATCTTCCCTGGGCGCGCGCCTTTATGTCCAAATTCCCCTTCTTATAAGGACACCCGTCATATTGGATCAGGGCCCACCCTAAGCGCCTCATTTTAATGCGCTTACTACCACTGGGAAGGCCTCGGCTCCCAATATGGTCACATTCTGAGTTCCTAGCAGTTAGGCCATAAAATCTTTTTGGAGAGGGGCCCGATTCAACTCACAACATCCATGCCTCTCAAGGAGGTCCCTCAGCCAGTGTGGGGCCGACCCGGGCTACAGCCCAGCCCTCTCCGTGTTGTGTATTGCGCGTTGTGTAGAGCTCAGCATTTCTCCGCGCAGAAGGACCTGCCAATTGCACGTGAGTCTTACGAAATGCTTCGTATGGGAACCTGCTTAGGGTCCCCTGGGCCCGGGGACAGAACAGCCTGGGGGAGAAGAAAGAGCTTGGGGCCACCTGCCGGAGCTGGGATCCGGCTCTGGAGCTTGCTAGCTACATGACTTTGAGCAAGGCACGCCTCTCTGTGCCTCAGTTTCCTCATGGGTAACATGGCGCTATGAACGGAACCCATTCATAGGATGAGAAGAGGGGCTGTGTACTTGCATTGGGTGCTTAGCTCTGTGTGTCCACTGAAGGTTGGTGGGGGTCCAACAGGGCCCTTTTTCCAAGGGTGTGTGAGGACCTTTGTCCTGCAGTTCCCGCCCAGCCTGGGCGTGGGCAGTCTTGGTCTTGTCATCAGTTGGGCCGAGTTAGAATCCTGGCTTCTCTACTTCTTGGATGTGAGATCTTGGGCGACGGGCCTGCCTCAGGTCTCTGTGTCTCAGTTTCCCCATCTTTAAATGGGGTGAGTGGTGTCGCTAATTATAGAGTCATTGTGAGGCTTAAAGGTCAGCCATTCAGCAAATCTGTATCGTCTTTTATGCCAGCAGTTTATCTGGAGATAAACATTAACGACTGAGGGGCTTATTTAGCAAGCTGGAAGGGCGTAAGTGCTACAGGGAAAAACAAAACAGAGAATGGGAAAGAGGTAGAAAGGGAGATCGAGGAAGTGGCATTTGAACAAGACCTGAAGCAAAGGAGGAAGTGAGGCATGATCGCAGGGGCAGTGCCAAGGCCCTGGGGCAGCACTGTGCCTGGTAGGTTTGAGCGACAGCATGGAGGCCAGCATGGCTGGAGCAGAGCAGGGAAGTGGAGACACAAAGAGGTGAAGGCAGAGAGGGACACTCACCTTACAAAGAGGTCAAGGTTAGCCATTGGATACATTTCCCACTCATTCTGGGGGCACTGCCTTTGTCCCAGGAACTATCCTGAGTGCTGGTGATAGCTCAGCCCTGCACCTGGGGACTGTTGGGGGTATGCAAATTTCTGGGGGGGTCCTTGGGGCTGTGTCTGGGTTAGCTTAATTTGTAACCAAAAATGTGCTCAGAAAGCCTTTGGAAGCAGAACAAATACACCCTTTCAACAGCCAGTGGCTTACTTATTAGAAGTGATAAAGATTTTTTTTTCCTAAAGGTGATTGAAGCCCACACCCCTGGCCCTGGTCTCTTTCTCCTGTCCCCACAGGGGAGCTGAGGCTGATTCACTTGCCTTCTCCTGCAATCTCCAACCTCCACCAGCCTGTGGATGGGTACAGATAATACATTCTCTTGAAACACAGGCACTTATGATTATGCAAATCTTTACAAGGTTAGTCTATTGAATTTGGAGCGTGACTGTGTTCTTTTCTTTACTCCGCCCCATCCCTCCGCCCCTCCTCCCCTCCTCCCGAGTTCCTTTCTGGTTTTATTGGCTCCAGATGATGCCAGTTCCTGGGTCTGTGCCTCTGTGTCACTCTGTGTCTGCACTGTCTATGTCTCCTTTTCTCTGTCTCCACTTCAGCAATATTGACGTTCGGGGCTGGATACTTTGTTGTTAGGGACGGCCCTATGCACTGTAGGATATTTAACAGCACCCCTGGCCCCCACCCACTAGATGGCAGTAGCACCCCTGCCCCAGCTGTGGCCACACAGAATGTCTCCAGACATTGTCCAAGGACCCACTGGTCTGTCCCCTTCTTTGTCTCTGTGTGCCTCTCACTCACTCACTCCATCTCTCTCTGTCTCTGGCCACCATGAGCCAGTAATCAGGGGTTGGAAAGCCAGGCTGCACCCCACTGGGCTCTGGATAAACACAAGCGATAGTGGCCTGTGGCCAGGATGCCCTAAGCTGCGTCAGCCTAGAGTCACTGCTGTAGACCACGGGCCTCCCTGCCTCTCACTGCAACCCGCATTTGTGAACAGTGATTCCCTCAGGGTCTCCTGGATTCCCCAGGGCTCACTGCCCACAGCATTTCCTTTTTTTAAAGATTTATTTTATTGTTTTTGACAGAGACAGAGAGAGACAGGGAGAAGGGGGAGGGCCCAGAGCAGTCTCCATGGTTCTATGTCATCAGTTTTTCGACATGGTTTTGTTCCACACAGGTGGGTGGGGGTCGTGCAGGGCAGGAACTGGGCTGGGGGCCTCCCACATGGGAGGCACGCCCCCTTGAGCCAGGGACCGAACTGGGGTGTGAGGACTGAACTGGGGGCCTCCCGCATGGGAAGCCCATCCCAGTTCAGCATATGGGTCCTCACAGGCCGGGGCCGGGATTTGATCCTCAGCCCCCAGGGCTGCAAAGCAAGATCTTAACCCACTGAGCCATCTGGCTTCCCTCCTCCCTCTCCCTTGATCACCACCTTTGGCCTTGACTCTTGCCCAGCGGAGCTAGAGGTGCTGCTCTGATCAGCCCCCAGCAATGAAGGTGTCTGGTGGGTCCCTCCTTTCCCTGAATAATGGGGAGGAGGCCACAGCAGACATTGAAGGCTGCAGAATGGCAGAGCAGAAGGCGACCTCATGCTAGCGTGGATCCACAGACTTGGCCTGGAATCCAGGTGCTGCCTCTTAACAGCTGTGTGACCTTCAGTAAGTCACTTTACCTCTCTGAGCCTCTGTTTCCTCTTCTATGAAATGGGGATAATGCCACCCAGTGGCGTATCTAGCTTACATGACACCCACAGGGGATCATTTTTTAAACAGCTTTTTTTCAGATGTAACTCACGTACCAGATACTTCACCCAGTGAAAGTAAAGGGTGTCCCAAAATTCACGCAAGAAGTAATTTGGTAGAAAACACAGGTTTATAATGAAAAATTGTAAATGTTCATCGCTCAACAATGAAAACACGTTGGTCTTTTGTGTAGCACTCCATTTTTAATAACCCTGAACTGTCAGCTGTCACGCTGTCTTTTTTTTTTTTTTTTTGTTGGCAACACTTTACCGCACCAATGACTCAAAATTCAAATCTTGCATGAATTTTGGGACACCCTTTATAATACGATGCTTTTGGGCATATTACATTAGTCATTTAAAAATTGGTGGCAAAATATATATCACGTAAAATGGAGCGTTTGGGGGATGCCGGAATAACTCAGCAGGTTGAATGCTTGCCTTGCAACTTTGAAGTCCAGGGATGGAACCTGGCCCCGGCCTGTGCAAACCCGTATTCGGACCTGCGATGTAACTGATAACCCCCAGGAAGACCGCGAAGGTTGTCACCTCCCATGTGGGAGGCCCCCAGTTCAGTTCCCACCCCGTGCAGCCCCGCATCCACCTGTGTGGAATGACACCATGTCACAACCAATGAGGTACACCTATGGAGACGGCTCTGGGCCCTCCCCCTTCTCTCTCTGTCTCTCAACTTCTCTCAAAAGATAAAATAAATCTTAAAAAAAGCACAGAGTGTTTTGAGCATTTTATGTGTACGATTGGTGGCATTAATTATATCAGCACCTCTGATGACCAAATGACCTGTGATAGTCACGGAAGTCATTATCTTCTTGATTTGTTCTTTCTTTTGAATACAAACAATGAATGACTAAAAGAGAAGCAGACGTGTCCATTTTAAGAGTGTTATTCGCATGCAGTAAATTGTGTCACGTGTGTGAACTAGAATTTGCAGTCACGAAACAAACATCACACACCTTGCAGGCCCCAGCGGGCCACCGTCCTAACCTGTCAACACAAATAAAAATTCCAAGCTTCTGGGTGTGGACAGTGTCAGAAGGGAGCTCCCTCCAGCTGCGTGTCCTCCTCTGGGCTGACTCTGCGGTCTGCACACAGGGACACTAAGCTCCCAGGAAGCGGAGAACACCCCAGCGACACTGGGGAGAGTGCCGACCTAGGAACCTAGGAACCTGCATGGCCACCTCGGAACTGGCTCTCAAAACAAACGGGCGGCCCTTCTGTCTGTGTTGTCGGGTGTTCTCAGAAGGCGCTTCCGTGTTGAATACGCTGTGGATTAAACGATAAGGGATACAGATGTATAGACAGAGTGTCCCCCAAAATGTCAACACACTTTGAGTGATTGCAAAGTCAGTGTTATTAGCATACAGTTGATTTTCAAGAACATTTTTTTAAAGATCTATTTTATTGTTTTTGAGAGAGACAGAGAGACAGAGAGAAGGGGGAGGGCCCAGAGCAGTCTCCATAGTTGTACGTCATCAGTTTTCCACATGGTTTCATTCCACACAGGAGGGCGGGGGCCGTGCAGGGTGGAACTGGGCTGGGGGCCTCCTGCATGGGAGGCCTGCCTCCTCCAGCCAGGGGCCAAACCCGGGGGTGAGAACCGAACTGGGGGCCTCCCGTATGGGAAGCACACCCCAGTTCAGCATATGGGTCCACATGGGCCTGGGCTGGGATTCGACCCCGGGTCCCCGGGGCTGCAAAGCAAGCGCTTAACCCACTGAGCCCTCCCGGCTTCCCCTGGAGACACTGTTAGAAGCTGCTCCTGCTTGCGATGAGGGAGAGCGACATCGCTTAGAGAGCTGGGGTGGATCCAGTGCTGGGCCGCTCTGCGCGAGGGGTCTGTTCTCTGCTGTGACCTGGGGGGAGTGCGCCCCACCCCAGAACCATTACATCAGCGTTGTTGGGCCTTCCAGGCGGCTGCATCCTGCTGTTGAGGTTGAGCTGGGCCTGAGACCTGATCCCACAGCGGTGGTGCCCCGGGGCCCAGAAATTGACAGGCGGGGGATGCTGCGCAGACAGGTGACCTTGAAAAGCCCTTTGTCAAGATAAGATACCTCTGCACAGTCCAGAGTGGGGGCTGAGGGCTGGGGGTGTGGGGCTATAACTCAGGGACTGTGGAGGAGCTTGGGGGGTGGAGTGCAGTGTGTGTGTGGGGGGGTCACGGCTGAAATACTGTCCTCAGAACCTGCTGGACAGCTGGCTTCTTTCCAATTACCTGGTGACTGCAGTGATACATCCTGTTCACTGGTCTGGGTGCTCAGCAGGCTGGGAGGGACCCCAGTAGTCTTTATCAGCCCTCTCCCTGGACCCCCCACCCCCCACCGCAGACCCTCCCATCCCTTAAGGTAGACCCTTTAGGAGAGAGGAGCCTGTTGATACCACATATCCTGACACTCTCTTACCGCTGAATTGTACCTCCCTCTGCATCCTATTCGGAGGTTGAAGCCCTAACCCCCAGAAAGTGTATATACGGACAAGGGTTTGTTTTTACAGAGGTAATTAAATTATATGAGGTTGTTAGGGTAGGCCTTACATATATACCAGTAAACCAAACCTTTTTAACCTCTCTCTCTCATACAAAATAAAAATTAAAAAAAATTTAAAAATATAATAAAAAGAAAAAACAAAAAAGGGAAGAAAATTAAAAACACACAAACTTTCACAACATGACAATTTAGTCTGCAAACGCAATATAACTATACACATATAATACCTATAATACCTATACACATATGTAATACTTACATAATACCAGTACGACTGGTGTCCTCATCAAAGGAAAATTTGGACATCGACCCGCTTACAGAGTGACGCTACGTAAACACGCCGATGGCTGTCTCCAAGCCAAAGAGAAGAAGCCGACCTGCCGACACCGTGATCTTGCGCTTCCAGCCTCCAGAGCTGGGGGGATCGGTTTCCACGGTTGCAGACCCCCGGGCTGTGGTTCTTTGTTACGGCTGCCCCAGCTGACCAAGGCACGCTCCGAATGACAGCCTTCATCCTTCGCGCTCATCCAAGTGGTCTGTGCCACAGCTGTCTGTCCCAAGTGAAACCTAATCGGATAGCTTGACACTTAACAAAAAAGTGGGGATGCTGGGATAGCTCAGTGGCTGAGCACTTGCCTCCCAATCACGAGGTCTGGGGGTTGGTTCCTGGCTCCGGCCTGTGCAAACCCATCTGCTGAACTGCGGGGCAACTGGCAACTCTCCGAGCTTCAGTGTGTCCACCTATAACACGTGGGTGATAACGGCAGCCTACAGGGCTGTCCTGGGGAGAATGGAGATCAGGTGTGTCGAGTGCTTCTCGCAGAAGTCCACATACAATAGGTGCTCCACTAAAGCCAGTTCTCTCTTTTCGTCTAGCAGACCAGGGATTGGCACTTTTTCTGGAAAGGAACAGAGAGTAAATATCTTAGGCTTGGAGTTACTGTGATACTGAATGTTGACCTATCTCTCAGAGATGCAGGTGTGGGCATTAGGTGGAAATACGCATTTGAATGGGCGTGCATGGTGCAGGCACTCAAGGTAGTTTTGCAGAGTGTAGCCCCTTCTGGGGGCGGCGGGGGGATTGACATTTTACAAGAGGAGGCGGGAGAACTACCAACCTCAGGAGAACAGAAACCTGGGAAGTTCTTGTCATTCCGGCAGCACCGGCGTCCCAGCCATTCCCAACTCAGCCAGCAGGGGGCGCTGAGGGACCACGTTCCTCTGCGTGTCGGCAGCACCTGCCAGGAGATGGGAGATGGGAGACGTGGGGAGATGGCCCGGATGACCTCCAAGTGTCTTTTCTGCCCATTGAATCTTGGCAGGTTTTGCAGAGGAAGGCATGGGATGAGCTGCCCGGAGCTAGCCGATAGCAGCTTTTTCCTGAGATGAATGAAATGAAAATGCAGCTCATGTTGCGGGTGACTGTCTTCCTAGAATTTCAGTTCCCTTCCTCACTCCTTGTGGTCAATACACTGTATTTACAGAGGAATTAATGGGGGGGGGGCAGGGCTTTCTTGAATTAAAAGCGGGCCCCTTGAACACATGACAAATACCAGGCAGGAAAAATAAAAACGGGGCACCGAGGACCCACAAATGAGCCTCTCTTGCCCTTTAAGGCCTCAAAGCACGCTGTGAGGCAAGACTGATGACTGCCCCAGTGGCTGCACTTGTCTTGATGGACGTGGTCTGCGCCATGATTCTTCACGTTCCCATCTGGGAAACGGGGAAATATCACAGGTAGGTCCATGGTGTAGGGCAGTATTTACAAAGCTTGGACCCCAGACCAGCAGCATCCGCATCACTGAGAGCTGCTTAGAAATGCACATTCTGGGGCCCCAGCCCAGGCCCCTGAATCAACCCTGCAGTTGGGGCCAGCAATTGGCCTCTACCAAGTTCTCCAGGTGGAGACTTTGATGCATGATCAAGTGGGACACCTGCAGGTGTCCTGAATGTAGCTTAGGGGTCCCCAACCCCTGGGCCACATGGACTGGTACCCGTCTGTGGCCTGTTAGGAACCGGGCTGCATAGCAAGAGGTGAGCGGTGCGTGAGCGAGTGAAGCTTCGTCTATATTTACAGCCACTCCCATTGTTCACATTATGACCTGAGCTCCGCCTCCTGTCCGATCAGCGAGAGCATCAAATTCTCATAGGAACCCGAACCCTATTGTGAACTGTGCATGTGAGGGATCTATGTTGTGACTCCTTATGAGAATCTAATGCCTGCTGATTTGAGGTGGAGCTGAGGCGGTGATGTTAGCACTGGGGAGCGGCTGCAAATACAGATGAACGTGAGCAGAGAGGTTTGACTGCACAGAGACCATCATAAATCCATTGCTGTAGACTCATATCAAAACCCTATCAATGAGTGGAAAGTGACAGTTAAGCTGAGTCTGGTGGCAGGCTTTATAGTGGCCAGTGAGTTGTATAATTATTTAATTATATATGACAATGTAATGATAATAATAATTAAAGTGCACAATAAATGTAATGCGCTTGAATCGTCCAGAAACCATTTCCTGTCCACCCTTGGTTCGTGGAAAAACTGTCTTCCACAAAACTGGTCCCTGGTGCCAAAAAGGCTAGGGACCGCTGCTATGGCTGTTTTCAATCACATGGGAATCACTTGGCTTTTTCACGCCTTGATGAGGGGACATGCCCCAGACCAGCTGCGTCAGGTTCACTGGGATTGGGACCAGTATCGGTGGGGTTTTGAAGATGGTCAGGTGATTCCGGTATAGCCCAGGTCGAGCCCACTGGTGTAGTGGAAAGTGGTTTGAAGGTTAGTTAGCAGGACTCAGGCTCAAATCACTCACTAGCTGTTTGACCCTGGGCAAGGCACGTCACTTCTCTGACCCATAGTTTCTCTTTCCTTCCTTGCCTGATTGTTTAAGGCTGGATCAAGTGATGTATGTGAGCATCCTGTGCATGGAAGGACCTCGCATAATAACAGGCATCTAGTGGGAGTTCAGCACATTATAGCTCCTCTGTGCTGCTCCCTCTTCTTTCTTTCTATTTTTTTTTTAAGATTTATTTTTATTGTTTTTGACAGAGAGAGAGATACAGAGACAGAGACAGAGAGAAGGGGGAGAGCCCAGAACAGTCTCCATAGTTGCACATCATTGGTGTTTCCACAGGTTTCATTCCACAGGTGTGTGCAGGGCTGCACAGGGCAGGTACTGGGCCGGGGTCTCACCCGGTGAGAACTGAACTGGGGGTCCGCACGGGCCGGGGCCGGGATTCGATCCTCAGTCCCTGGGGCTGCAAAGTGAGCGCTTAACCCACTGAGCCGTCCCTGCTTCCCCATTTTCTATTTTTTTTTAAAGATTTATTTTATTGTTTTTGACAGAGACAGAGAGAAGGAGGAGGGCCCAGAGCAGTCTCCATAGTTGCACGTCATCAGTTTTCGATGTGGTTTCCTTCCACACAGGTGGGAGGGGGCCACACAGGGTGGAAACTGGGCTGGGGGCCTCTCGCATGGGAGGCGCGCCCCCTCAAGCCAGGGGCTGAACCAGCGGGTGAGAACCAAACTGGGGGGTTCCCACATGAGAAGCTCACCCCAGTTCAGCATATGGGTCCTCATGGGCCAGGGCTGTGATTCGATCCTCGGTCCCGGGTCCCTGGGACTGCAAAGCGAGTGCTTAACCCGTTGAGCCATCCTGGCTTCCCCCGGTTCCCTTTTCTTGGACTGTGGGTTTTCTAGAGCAGAGACCACATAGTACAGTAGACTGTCAGTTAACCAGCACCCATGGGGATTGGTAGGAGCCAAATAAATGTAAGTAGACTCCTCACTAACCAGAGCTCAAGCAACCGGTTCTCTTAAGCCACAAGCAAAATCTCAAGCACCCGGTAAAATTGCTGGTTGCTTGACAGCCCCTGTTGCTTGAGTTCTGGTTAACGAAGAGTCTACTGTACAGTTTGTTTGCATCCCTGGGGAATAAAGCAATCCTTTGGGTAAACACACCGAAGGAAAGAGCTGGGGAAGTGAGCATCTGACATATGTAGCTACTGGGTTTCCTACCTGACAGTGTTGCTGGGATGGGTTAGGGCCACCTTCCTCTGCCTTGTCTTAACTCAGGTCAGTTCCGTCTAAGTTAAAGACACACTGTCGCCTTGACCCTTTGGAATCTAACCTGATACAAACAAAATGGCAAGCGTGGTTGGATACGTGTGTAAAGGTATTTATCATTAATGTGTTGTTTGTCCTGGAAATAATTGGAAACATAACCTTACCAATAGGTGAAAAATAGAATAACTTGGGGCACACTCAATATTATGGCACATCATGAGCCATTCAAAAGAATTAGGTAGATCTGTATGTATTGGTTTAGACATGAGCTATATATTGTTAAGTGAAAAGCAAATTGCTGGTTCATGGCTGTGACATTTTCTTTTTCTTTTTTTTTTTTAAGGAAAAAGAGCTTCTATTATGTGCAAAGCAAAGCATGGAAAAACATACTTCAGGCTGTTTGATTAATGGGATTGGAGAGAGGAACAAGCTCATTCATTCATATTCTCATTCATTCATTTGCTCATTCGTGTTTTCATTCAATTAACATTGATTGAAGGTCTGCTGTGTGTCAGGCAGGATCACCCTGGGGATACAGCCATAAACAAAACAGACCAAATCTTTGCTTTCATGCAGCTAGCGTGATCGAACGCCTCGTTTTGCCTGGGGCCATTCTGGTTGTGGCACTGAAGTCCCATGGTCGCGGGCCACGCCTGTGCAAAGTAGAAGGGGTGGGCGGTCACCTTACAGAGCTTGCACTGTAGCACGGGGAAGACAGATAAACAAATATTAGAGGGTTTTGGTGGTTAAAGAGCCGTTTGGAGCTCCTCCAATTTGCTTCCCATGAGAAGAACCCTCCTGCCAGGCGCTGACATCCTGCTTTTGGTCCGATTGGCTGTCGGGGATGGGAGTTGCTTGGCGAATTCTGACCAGCCCCAAGGGTCGTTGGCTGAGTCAGCACTGGGACCTAATTTGTTCATTAAGAGTAGATGGTGAGCTGTTCTGGTATTTTGATTAACCTAATGGCCTTCCCAGCATGACTCGGGGTCAGCTGTAGCCGTCACTGTGACTTTTAATGAAATGAATTGAAGGGCCATTAGGAGGAGGCACTTCCCAAGGACACACAGCTGCCCTTCTGCACCAGGAACTGCTTGGCGGCTGAGCTGGCCAGGGTCCTGGCCCCGATGAGGAGTTGGTTTTTGGTTTTGAGGCATCTCTTCGTGTTTCAATCATGCTCCTGGGACTCGCGGCCTTTTTGGCATTAAGCCAAGTTGCTCTGCATTGGAGGTCACGCCTGGCAGGATCGGAGGCTGATGATCTTGGTGTTTTATTGCCCATGTCCCCTTGGTCCCAGGGCAGGGCTTTCTTTGCAGCCTGCGCATGGCTGGAAGTGCTGGGAGGACATTACATGTTGAATTGTGTCCCCTCCGGAAGACGTTGAAGTCCTAACCCCCATACCTGTGGATGTGACCTGGTTAGGAAACAGGGTCTGGGCTGATGATCACGTTAAGATGAATTCATTGGGGCTGATCGAGGATGTTTTGGTTCTTATCAAAAAGGGAGATTTGGACACAGAGACAGACTGCAGGTAGGAAAAACGCCGGGTGAAGATGGAGGCAGAGAGCGGGTGACGCATCTACAAGACCAGGAACTCCTGAGATTGCCAGCAAACCCCCGGAAGCCAGCTTCCTCGCAGCTCTCAGAGGGAACCAGCCCTGCCAACACCCTGATCTTGAACTTCTAGCCTCCAGAACTGGGAGACTATAAAGGTCTGTGGTTGAAGCCACCCAGTCTATGGTACTTCATTATGGTCTCCTTGGAAACCAAAAGCGGGGGGTTAATGCATACTCCCACCCCAGGGAACGTCCTTCCACCAGTGATTGACAGGCATTGCAGAGAGATGCCCCAGCTTCCTGGTGGGGTACACTGTCCCCTGAGAGCCCCAGCAGGTGGATCACCCCCCACCAAGCACATCCTGAACTGACTGCCCTTCCTATCTCATTTTTCATGCCCCACCCATGGCTCCTGGGGTCAAGTCCCAGAGAAAGAACTTGCACTTGAATTTCTTTCTCAGTCTGCTTCTGAGACAAGTCTGGAGCACTGGTATGCACGAGTACACATGTGGGTATGTGTAGCTGCACGTGCGTGCACCGAGTTCAAAGTGAGCAGAATTCAAATTTGTGGAGGTACTCTCAAATTGCCCTCCAGAAAGATTGCATCAATGTATGCTCCCTGAGTAATTTAATTAGAATGGTAACAAGGATTGTGACCTCCTTTCGGACTTTAAGGTGGTGATATAGGGCAGATCAGTGACAGGGGAAATGAACAGATCGTTAAGGAGCAAGTAGGTCTGAGCCGGTTCCCACTCGGCAATGCTTTGTTGTTTATGTTCAGTGCATGCACTTGAAAGAGGAAACAAATTATTTCTTTAATATGTTTTATACTTTGAAGTTCCTCTGATAGATGCAAGGCTTCTATCATGGCCGTGAAAACCATGCTCTGGGTGCCTGATGGTCCCTGAGGAGGGAAAGACGTGGAGCAAAGTCACCTCAGGCCCTGTTATCCTTGCCGCCCTGACGCTTGTAGCAGAGCCACCCCACTGAGTAGAACACCAGTCACTTAGTACATGTCATGCCTCTTGGGATGGTTTGTTACACGGCAATAGCTGACTGAGACAGAGCTTTAGATGTGTGCTCTCAGCACCCATCCATAGTTACACATGATCAGACTTACTAAGAGAGATTATAGCGACCTGTGTACTTCTCTAACATCTTCACCAGGTTGTGTGTTCAGAGGGTACAGAAATTGTGTTTATCTTGTTCACTTCTCCTAGAATTCTACCTGGCACACGGCAGCAGCTCATCGAGTCCTTCCTGGCTGGTAGGTGAATGGACTAAAGAAAGAATAAGTGAGCTTAGGTTGCCCCGGGTCCTTGGCTGACATTTTCTTTCTTTCTTTTTGAAAAAGTACTCTAATTTTAGCCAGAGTCAGTTTTTTTAAAGATTTATTTTATTGTTTCAGAGAAGGTGAGAGAGAGAGTGAAAGAGAGAAAGGAAAAGAGAGAGAGAGAGAGAGAGAGAGAGAGAGAAAGGGAGAGGGCCCAGAGCAGTCTCCATAGTTGTACATCATTGTGACATGATTTCATTCCACACAGGTGGATGTGGGGCCACGTGGGGGCAGGAACTGAACTGGGGGCCTCCCGCAAGGGAGGTGAGAACCTTTACCATTATTCTCGTGGTTACTGTTTGTGCCACAGGTCAGCATATGGGTTTGCATGGGTAGGGGTCGGGAATTGAACCCTAGATCTTGCGGTCGCAAGGCAAGTGTTCAACCTGCTGAGCTATCCCAGCACCCCGCAGGGTCAATTTTTATTATCTGCAAAAATCGTACATGGAAAAAACTGAAACCTTAATTAAGACACCAAGTTCAGTGTGTAAACGCTTCTTCCTCACCTTGGGTTTATTTCATTATAACAGCCTTGTGCTGTATTCTTTCTTTCCTTTCACTGGGGGTACTTGAGAGTCAGACGGGACAAGGACTTGCTCTTGCATCCTCAACTAGCAGGGGCCTGAAGGAGACTTACTTCTGCATCTCTAGCTCCTGGTCCAGGGTCTTCCTTGAGCCACCTCCCTCCCCATGGGTCCTGCTGCTCACTGAGATGATCTGGAGTCTTTCTTGGAGAATGCACGTGTAGTGTTTAAGTCTGGTCCTCTCTCCAAGAAAGTGCCTTTATCCCTTGGGGTGCAGGAGAATCGAGTGTTGCTTTAAAAAAATTTTTTTTTTTTTTATGGCCGGGAAAACATTAATGAAAAATGAACCATCAGTGAAACTAATTGCAAAGATTTATGCATTCTCTGTGACTAACAAGCTCACACCTGTTCATCTGACGCCCTCCCACAGCTCCCTCCTCAACCCCCTCCCCACCTTAAAATTCTCCTCCGTCCCTCCAGGCACTTGGTTGGTGCATTGAGCAGTTAAAGAAATGTACAGCGGGACAGACGCGGCGTGGTAATTACAAATGCCACACCGCCACGTGTCGGTTCTGAAGAGATGAGACAGGCTGAGTGGAAGGAGCTATTTAATGTTCAGGAGACGCTGGCTGGATTTCTATGTGCCCGGAGAGGGAACCTGCATAACCGGACAAGAGCAGACATTCATTAGCTTTTCCACAGAGCTCCCTCTGCCTTTCTATAGGGGGCCACCTTCTCACCAGCCTCAGGGTGGGCACCCCTGCTGGATAAATGCTCAGTGAGGGGGCCACCCGTCCCCCTCTTCTCTCTTCCCCCCATCCCTCTAGTGTCCTTTGCTCCAGCAACTTTTCTTTCCATACCACTGACCCTAAATCTTGTCATTGTTTCCTTGCGCACTTTGGTGGATGGGCTTCTACCAGAGGTTGACTCAACGGGCCCTTCTGGTTGGCGGTTCTCAGAGGTGGGAAGCACCCCCGTTGGACTTTGTAAAAAGCTACAGGGAAATCCACAATCTGGATCTGTGACCACTGGGCTCTTTGGACACGGCCCCCGCTAGATGACCAGCCTCATAGCTGTGTACACACACGTCACCTTCAGCCACACGGAAGTATTTGCAGATCTGAGAATGGACTAGGTGCTTTCTCAGCTTCTAGCCTTTGTGTGGCCTTTTTGCCTGATGCATGTCACCCATCTTTTTAAAATAACGCAAAATTGAGGTATAAGATGCATGTCATGTGTGTAAAATGTACACAACATGATACGGATAGGGACATGATGAATATTAACATTAACACGAGAAACATTAATACTGACATGATGAATATCAATATTGTGATGAATGTTAATATTGTATGATGAATATGAATACAATGAATATTAATATGCATACATCTGTGCAACCGCCACCCAGATCAGGATATGGACTATTTTCAGCGGCCCCAGAAAGTTCTCTCATGGAACTTCCCAGTCAATACTCTTTCCCTGAAAAGAACCACTATTCCGATTGCTCTCACCATTGATTAGTTTCACTTGTTATTTTAATAAATGGAATCACACAATGCATCTTCTTTAGGACTTTGGCTTCACTCTTCATCACACATTTGTAAAGTTAATTTATACCACTGTGTACTTTTATTGCTCTGTGGCGTTTCATTGTAAGGCTCCGCCATAATTTATTGACACTCTCCTGTTGATGGATATTTGGATTTTTTCCAGTTTTGGGCTAAAAGTAGTGAAGCTGCTATAAACATACTTGCATATGTCCTTTGGTGGCTTAAGTGGATGCATTTCTAGAGGATGTAAACTCGGGAGTGGAAGTTCCGGTTTAGGGTAGGTCTGTGCTTAACCTTGCAAGAAATTTATGGACAGTTTCCCCAAGTGCTTCTACCGATCTAGACTCCCACAGCAGAGTGTGAGAACTCCAGTTTTGTCAACACTTGGCATTGTCAGTCTTTTTAAAGATTTATTTTTATTGTTTTTGACAGAGAGAGAGAGAGATACAGAGACAGAGACAGAGAGAAGGGGGAGGGCCCAGAGTAGTCTCCACAGTTGCACATCATCGGTTTTTCCACATAGTTTCATTCCACAGGTGGGCACGGGGCTGCACAGGGCAGGAACTGGGCCAGGGTCTTGCCCTGGTGAGAACTGAACTGGGGGCACTCCCCAGCTCAGCATATGGGTCCACATGGGCCGGGGCCGGGATTCGATCCTTGGTCCCCAGGGCTGCATAGTGAGCGCTTAACCCACTGAGCCATCCGGCTTCCCTGTCAGTCTTTTTAATTCTAGCCATTCTGCTGGGCATATGGTCAACCTCAGTCCTTTTACTGGTTTATTTACTCTTCACCTTCCAGATGTCAGCTCAGACATCTTCAGGAAATCTATGTGAGGCAGCTGGGCTGCTATAACAAACTACCATCGACGGGTGACTCAAACAAGAGACATTTATGTTTTGGGTTCCGGTGGCTGAAGTCTGAGATCAACATGATCTAAGCCCCGTTCCCAGCTTGCTGTGTGCTCACGTGACCTTCCCTTGGAGCATGAACCTGGAGAGAGTCTCTCTTTTTCTCTGTCTTCTCCCCTTCTCCATCACCCACTTCCCCTCCTCTCCTCCCTCCCCCTCTTGTCCTCCTCACCCCACCCCTTCTCCTTCTTTCTTTCCCATTTCCTGTCCCTCCCTCCTCCTTCTTATAAGGACACTAATTCCATCTTAAGGGCTCCACTCTCTTGACCTCATCAAAACCTAATCACCCTCCAAGGTCTCCGCCTCCAAATCCCATCACATTTAGGGTCATGCTTTAACATATGAATTTTGGCAGAGACACCAAATTTCAGCCCATAACATCTCTGACCCTTCGCTCCCCAGGGCACCCCCGCATCACAGCTCTGATCCTGCTGAAACCCTATTGTTCGTTGACTTGACCGTTGCTCCTTCTAGATGTGGAAGTCCTCAAGGGTGTTTTGTTCATGAGCACAGAGCGTGGCACGTGGCTGGTGTTCAGTAGTAGCTCCCCGACACCTGCACTCGTATTCCCTGTCTTTTATTCTATGACTGGGAGGGACGGGCCCTCATTCCTACCTGAGTCCAACTCACCCACTTGGACTCTAGATCTCATTCTCTAGAAGCATTTTTTCTACAGCGATTCCTCCCTTCCCACATGGATGAATGTCTCCTCCCTCCTTGGTCATTGTCATCAGCATTCTGCCCTAAGACAGCCCACCTACAAGAACATAAACGACACTACCCTCTTATTTCTATGATTCTTTATCCACTTTTAGAGACCATCCCATTTCCTGTTGTTTTCCCCTAGCAAGTCTGCTCCGAAGAGATGCTTCTCTTCATGGCCTCGACCACCCCACCTCTTTTCCTCTCTTTAACTCACTCCAATCAGGCACTTGCCTGTCCTGAAATGGACTTCCGCCTTGCTAAAGACAGTGCTCCGTTTCCCGTCCTGATCTTACTGGGACTGATGCAGATGGCACGGTTGTGTTAAGCTACTCGGTTTGCACAATTTCAAATCTCTGTGCTTGACATTCTTCATCTGTGAAAAGGGGTGATGATGAGAACTGGACCTGTCTCACAGGATTGTTGTGAGGCCAAAAGGATCTAACAGGTGCCCGGCACCTAGTAAAACCATGTTCATTTCTGCCCCTGTTCTCTAGCTTTGGAATAACACGGACTCACTGTCGATCCCAGATCCAAAATGTATTAGCCATATGACCTTGAACAAGTCCCAGAGCCTCAGTTTTCTTTTCTGAAAAGAGGGAATAATTATATCATCTCATAGGATTGCGGTAACAATAAAGACAAGAGTAACATCATTAAGGAGGTAAAGGGGGTACTCAAGAAATATTATTCCTTCCAGGGGAAGCCAGGATCGCTCAGTGGGTTAAGCACTTGCTTTGCAGCCCTGGGGACTGAGGGTCGAGTCCCGGGCCTGGCCCGTGTGGATTCATATGCTGAGCTGGGGTGAGCTTCCCATATGGGAGGTGCCCAGTTTAGTTCTCACCCCCCAGTTTGACCCCTGGCTCAAGGGGGTGTGCCTCCCATGCGGAAGGCCCCAGGCCAGTTCCCACCCTGCGTGGCCCCCGCCCACCTGTGTGGAATGAAACGGTATTGAAAACTAATGATGTGCAACTGTGGAGACAACTCTGGGCCCTCCCCCTTCTCTCTGTCTCTCTCTGTCTCTGTCTCTCTCTGTCAAAAATAATAAAGTAAATCTTTAAAAAAAAAAGAAAAAAAAAATTCTTTCCAAACACATGACTGGGCTGAGTTCCAAAAATGTGCTCAAAGGCACATGCTTGGAGCCAGAAATGCCTTTTCCAATAGAAGCCAGGCTCCCCCGGGCGGGTAGTACCCCAAGATGGCCCGTGCCATGTTGTGTTGAAGGTGGAGAACATTTTCGTTATGAAATACTTCCAATTTTCAGAAAAGTACAGGAAAGACTATAACAGCCGTGTACCCACCCTCCGGCGTTAGCAGATGTTAACATTTTGTCACATTGGCTTCAGATCTCTCCTTTACCAGAGGAAGCAAATATTACAGTTACAGGGCAGACAAAGCTATTTAATCAAGAATGTAGCTGAATTCCAGTTCTAACAAGTGGTTCTGTGCCCGGTTGTTTGTAGGCTCTGGGGATACGGATAGGAATAAGTGAGTTTCCTGGCTTCTCCTGGCTCCTAGAGCGGTGAACAGGGAGTATAAATTGTGAGCAGATAACTGTCCCACATTGGGACAGGGGACATAGCAGTGGCACGCACAGGGCCGGGGTGTGTGTGGGGGGCAGGGGCAGTCAGAGAATGTTTCCTAGAGGAAGTGACCTCTGAGTTGGACTTGAAACATTAGCAGATTTTTGTTGGTGGCTTAACCCTGTGAAAGTAGTGACCCAAAACATTACAGCGCAGGTCACGTGTATCCGAGAAATGCAGTGATTACAAGTATGTGCTGAATGTGGAAAAAAAAATTAAAAACACTGAAAATATCATAAAAGACATAATATTTTAATTTATTTTCAGTTACAATCTAGAAATTATTAAGCAAAGAAATATAAAAAAAAACAAAGAATAAAAAATTTTCTTACCAAATAATGTAACCTGTGCTTTAATTTGTTTTTAAAGATTTATTTTTATTGTTTTTGACAGAGAGAGACACACACACACAGAGACAGAGAGAAGGGGGAGGGCCCAGAACAGTCTCCATAGTTGCACATCATTGGTTTTTCCACATAGTTTTATTCCACAGGTGGGCGGGGCTGCACAGGGCAGGAACTGGGCCGGGGTCTCACCCCAGTGAGAACTGAAATGGGGGCACTCCCCAGCTCAGCGTATGGGTCTGTACGGGCCAGGGCCGGGATTCGATCCTCTGTCCCTGGGGCTGCAAAGTGAGTGCTTAACCCACTGAGCCATCCCAGCTTCCCCTGGAATTTTTTTTGTTTAGTTTTTGTTTTTTAATTGCTTTGACAGAGAGAATCAGAGAGAAGGGGGAGGGCCCAGAGCAGGCTCCATAGTCGTACGTCATCAGTTTTCTACACAGTTTCATTGCACAGGTGGGCGCCAGGCCTCTTATATGAGAGGCCTGCCCTGGGGAGGAGCTGAACCCAGCTGGGGTGGGAAGCACACCCCAGTTCAGTACATGGGTCCACACGGGCCGGGACGGGGACTCAATCCTTGGACCCTGGGGCTGCAATGCAAGTGCTCAACCCACCGAGCCATCCCAGCTTCCCGGGTGCTGTAACTTTTTGGACTGCGACCTTCGCAAGGAGAAATAGACACTCCAGGTAGAGGGAAGAGCGCAGGCAAAGGCAGGGAGACTGGAAAGCATACGTGAGTGGCGATTATGACACGTAATTTCTGCCTGAATTTTTGAACTGTGAGGCATCGTATTTGTTTCCTATGGCTTCATACTGTAGCCAAAGCCTACTAGCCCTGTAGCTTCAAACAGCAGAAATGTATCGCCTCACAGCTCTGGAGGCTGGAAGTCCAAAGTCACGGTGTTAGCAGGGAGGGCTGTGCTCCCTCTGTAGGCTCAAGGGGAGGATCCTTCTTTGCTTTCTTCTAGCTTCCACTTGTTACCAGTGATCCCTGTCTTGGCTTGTGGCTGCCCCACTCTGGTCTCTGCCTCCACTGCCACCTGGCTACCTTCTCTCTCTGTGTCTCTGATCTCTTCTCATCTTATAAAGACACCAGTGATAATCGCTTAAAGGGCCCTCCTAGTCCAGTTGGACCTCATCTTAATATCTGCAATGATTCTCCGAGCTCAAGGATTTTTTTCCTCCCCTAGGACAAGCTTGTCCAACCCGTGATCCGTGGATCACATGGGGTCCAGGACGGCTTTGAATGTGGCCCAACACACATTCATAAACTTTCTTAACACACGATGAGATATTTTTGCGAATTGTTTTGGAACTCACCAGCTATTGTTAGTGTGGGTGTACTTTAGGTGTGGCCCAAGACAGTTCTTCCAGTGTGGCCCCGGGAAGCCAAAAGGTTGAACATCCCTGGTCTAGGATGTCCCTCTCCACATGCCTTGGGTATGTAGGAATGTTTGTCTATACACATGCATACATGCATGTAGGCATGTATGTAAATACATATTTTATAAGCCTTGCTTCTGCTCTGTTCTAAATGTCCATTGTAGTTTGTAGGCACAGGGAGACATCTGTTGTTCTCCTAAGTTTCAAGAGTATGAATTCTTGCTTTGGCTTTGCATTGATTTTTTTATGTTTTAAAGAAACTCCCTCTGTGGATTTGGCCATGCCATGCCAAGGAATCTAGTGGATTATTGGGTGTGTTTGGGACTCAGTCCAGTTAATTCAGTATTTCCTGGGCATCTGCTGGATGCCACATGATTAAGTGGTGGCACATTTTTAAGTGGCTGTTTGATGAATACTCCAGGTGTCAGAAAGACCGAACTCATGAAAATGGTCTTGAGCTGTGACCCTAAAGAAAGTGAGTGCCAAGTGTGGGCAGATGTTTTCTGAGTGTGTACAGATCTCAGGAAGTGCGCATAGAAGACAGTTCAGTTTTGGGGGGTTGAGTCAAGCGTCTGGAACTGACGAGCCTGCGGGTCCTCTGGGGAAGGCGGGGTACTCGTGTACCCCTCATCTGCAGAACACTTAGCAATTGACAGAGACAGTGATTTCGCACGTGTTACCCCCTCCAGCCCAGCGGCATCTCTGTGATATGAGCGGCAACGCTATAGAACGTTAGGACTTTTCTAAGTGATTTCCATGGAGCATTTGCATCAGAGCCCACATTCAACCCCGGGCTCCTCCTTGCTATACCCTGCTCGTGGGCCTGGGGTTCTCGCCTGGTCTGGGAAGAGGTGTTGGCTGTGGTTCTCAGGATGGGTTCATAGGAAGGATCCCCTGTTGTGGGAGAATCAAAGGGGAGCAGGACTCCTTCCCTGGGGTGGCTTCACATCTCAGATGCCTCTTCCCTGCGTCTTCGAGGCTCTTCATTTCCTCACCCCCCACCTTCATATTTCTCTTCCACACCCCTTCACACCCCTTACCATCACCTTTTCTTAGGAGGGCTCTGGGGAATTACTGACCCCAGACCCCTCATGGACCTGGCATAGTACAAAAAAGTACTTTAAATCCATTTTATTTTTATTTTTTTTTAAAGATTTACTTTATTGTTTTTGACAGAGAGAGACAGAGACAGAGGCAGACGGAGAGAAGGGGGAGGGCCCAGAGCAGTCTCTATAGTTGTACGGCATCAGTTTTCAACATGGTTTTGTTCCACACAGGTGGATGGGGGCTGCACAGAGCGGGAGCTGGGCTGGGGCCTCCTGCATGGGAGGCACACCTCCCCGCTTTGAGCCAGGGGCCAAACCAGGGGCAAGAACTGAACTGGGGGCCTCTGCATGGGAAGCATACCCCAGTTCAGCACACGGGACTGCATAGGCCGGGGCCGGGATTCGATCCTTGGTCCCTGGAGCTGCAAAGTGAGCGCTCAACCCACTGAGCCATCCCAGTTTCCCCTTAAATCAGTTTAAAAAAAAAAATTTTTTTTTTAAAATTTCTATTTATCTATTTATTTTTGACAGAGAGAGAGCGACACAGAGACAGAGACAGAGAGAGAACTGAACTGGGGGAACTCCCAGCCCAGCACACGGTTCTGCACGGGCCAGGCCGGGACTCGATCCCCAGTCCCCGGCGCTGCAAAGTGAGCGCTCAACCCACTGAGCCATCCCGGCCTCCCCTTAAATCAGTTTTAAACCTCACTGCATCACTGACAGGAAGGAGCTGCGACTTCTCTTTTGTAGATGGGGAGATGGAAGCATTGCTAAAGATGCTTGGCCAAAGTCACTCCCTGGATTGGCACCTGTTTTGGGCAGGCAGGGTAAGCGGACTGGAATACTTTCAGTGGGCTTTGGGCCATAGGGGCTGCCCTTTGTTGTCTAGTACTTGGTTCTGGGGTGATTTGGGCAAGGGGATAGTAACTGTGGGCATGTAAGTGCTGGATAAAGGAGGAATTTGGGGTGTGGGCTCCAGAGTGGTTGGTCTGCATAGGAAATGTGTGAGTCATTTGCTGCCTTTAGGAACCAGCTAACCCAGGGAGGGTTAGCTTCTCCCACATCAGCAAGGCTCCAAGTTGTCAAAGCATGGAAAGTCTAGAATAAAAAGAAGACACGATGAATACAGAACCCAGTTATTTTGAGCACAAACTCACAGTCTTTCCACACCACGCATCCATCCTCGTCAGAGACCAGGAGACATTTCCTTGAGACTTAGAAGAAGGGCAGCACCATGATTTTTTGGTTGATGAATAATGATTTCCTCTTCCCAGAGCATGTGCCTCTTTCTCTTTCTGCGTTCTTCTCCTCTTGCAATCGTTTGCCATATGCTATTTAACACCGCAGCCCTGTTTGCTGGGCTCAGCCTGGCTAAAGGTCAGGTCTCTGATGAAAAAGTGGAATGCGCTGGCCAAATGCACTGTAACAATAGTCATGAACAGAGAGAAGGACATTAATACCCTTGCATTCTTTGCGGCATTTCTCTCTCGTTTTCCTAGGGCCAGAGCCAGGGCTGGAAATACTGCAATATTAACCCTTGCAGGCCCGCAGTCAGCAGGACTCTAGGAATCAGATCAGGTGGCATCCTTGGTCGTATGCTCAGAGGTGAGCCCCTGAGGCTCTCTCTGTGTGTCCTGCTGTGGGAACTTTATCGTTCCCACCAAAGTCTGGCTCCTCAGCCACGGTGGCACAAGGGCACAGGGACCCAACGCCAAGATGAGAGCCTGTATTAGGAGCGTCAGCACATTTCCATCAATTCTTGTTCTACGTCTGCGAGGGGGGCAGGAATAATGAGAACAGTAGCTTATGTTCATGGAGTTTTTATTGCACACCAGGCTTTGTGCTAAGCACTTGCCGTTGCATCGTTCGTTTAACTCTCACAGTGACTCTCTGCGGTAGGTGTGGTTACTGTCTCCATTGTACAGAGGAGGAAATCGAGGTGTGGGAAGGCAAAGGACACACCCGTAGCAGATGGTGGAGCATCGATTCAAACCCAGCAGGTTGACTGTGGGCCCCAAGCTCTGTCCATTATTTAGAGGATGGAGAAACTAGTCTAAAAGATTGAGTGACTTATTTTCTTACGGCTGTGGTTCTCAGCCAGGGGTGGTTTTGCCCCAACTGGGGACATTTGGCAATGTCAGGAGAAACTTTGGTTGTCACAATTGGGTGGAAGGTGGGGGATGCAACTGGTACCTCGTATGTGGAGGCCAGGGATGTGCTAAGCATCCTACAGTGCACAGGGTGGTTCCCACTGCACAGAAGGATCGGAGCTCAAAAGCTGAGAGACCCTGTGTTAAGGTCACATGCTTAGAGCCAGGCCAGGACCCGAGTTCTGGTACTTGGTGCCAGATGCCTAGCACAGTGCTCATCCCATCACGTCAGGCAAAAGTGGTCACTTGTCACCCTCTGTTTGAGCTCTTGCTTTCCATGCAAGTGTGTTCCCTGTGCCTCTTCCAGGTAGACTGTCCCTCCACATCCTGTGCTCCCAATTCCTTGCTGGGTCCCTTTCACAATGCTCATGACCCTACCTCTGCTCTTTGTTTATCCCAGGGTGTTCCCTACTGGATAGTGAGCAATTGAGGGAGAGGTTGGCATGATGACGACGATGATGATGATGATGGCAATGATGATATGATGGTGTTATGATGATATGATAATGATGATGATGGTAATGATAGTGATGGTGAGATGATGATGATATGATGGTGATGATGATGGTGATGATGATATGATGGTGATATGATAATGATGGTGATGATGGTGATGATGGTGATAATGGTGTTGATGATGGTGATGATGATGGTGGTGATGATGGTGATGATGATGGTGATGATGGTGATGATGGTGATG